>OVAY01001557.1:0-27739 GCA_900406395.1 Kernera saxatilis | reverse complement strand
AAATCTACTGCAACTCAACTCAGATACTTCATGCCACCAGTCGGAGCCTTTATTTTTAAAAGTGTCTAAAAGTCTTTATTTTAATTGACTTTTGGTTAACCCATAAGACAGGCTAATTTTTAACCAATTATATTGTTTTACTGTATATTGAACACAGTTTTCGCGTTTTTGTTTCTGCTTATTACATTTAAATATTTGACTAGTGAATGTGCGAGGTATATGATTGGCAAAGCGATTTCAAAATACACACCACAACAGAACTATTGAAGACGTATGCTCACAGAACTGTTCATATCGAGCTTAATTAATTCCAGATGATATATTTCATCCAATTCCAGTACTTTATATATATCCTAACAAAACTATTGAAGACGACTATTTCTCGGACGGTTTTATTTATATAACTGAGCCAAATCGTTCAAATTAGTTTTTTTTTGTTTTTTTTTTATCAAGCAAATATATATGCCACTAAAACATATATATGATTAGGATTTCGACATCCATAAATGATCACTACCGCCAAACAAAACTTTTACCAAATACCGGGTATGATTTATACACTAGGAAACAAATCTTCGAATGTAAAAAAAAAAAAAAAAACCAACGGTTTAGAAAATTGAGAAAGGAAAAAAAATGGATGAGGATTCGATGATTAATATAAATATATAATGTTTAAGTGGGAAAGATTCACCAAACGAACGGTTTAGATTCTAAACAGTTCTGTGAGCATACGTCATCTGTTTCTTAAAAGTCATCTTAATTCCTTGTTTACTTTTTGGTTTATTTGTTAAAGCCTCCTCCTTTCTTTGTTTATTTGATAATAAAACTTGCTTAGACACGTCATGGGTCTTATAATTATTAGCGTCACCCAAGCTCAAATAATGATAAAACAATAATAATAGTCACATCGCCAAAATCATTACCTTATCATTTTGTACTATTTCGTTTAACTAGAATCGAAACTATTCTGAACTGTATATTTAGTTATTTACAGTCGCCTTTTACGCTATAATGGTAAAAAGAAATCATCTATAGCTGAACGATTTTTTTTGGTTGTTTGTTAAAAGTCTATATAGCTTAACGATATATAAATATATAAATTTAATGACTTTTCTGATTCAGCATTATCCAAATTCCAAAGTTGTAAAGTGAGATTCATCTTCCTATCCTTGCACATTGTAGCAACGTGTGAGGCATGTGCGATGCTACACATGGAATCCACATGTGATCTGTTATATAAAAAATACATGGTTAAACTTAAACATATACTATTATTTATGGTCTTATGGATATATACTCGAACACTTCTATTTTATTCATTTTTCGGAAATATGATACAGTTCAGTCTCTCAATTCGGTTTCGAATCGCGACCAACTCCCTAACACATGTCCAATCTCCAAAGCAATTATAAACTATAAGTATAAACTAAAATTCTTTTCTTTTTCCTTTATGAATTTTTCTTACCGTACATAGGAAAGCAGGTTTTCATAGAATATAAATAAAGTCCCGATTTCATTTTTCTTATACAGATATCCGTTAAAACTATGAAGCATAGAAAACAAAAATTCTTGTTCCAATCCTCTATTTTCATTTTGTTGAAAATGTTACCTTCTTTTGGAAAACTTTTCTTTTGTTTTTCACATTTATGCTATTGTTATTCCTTTAGATATTTTAAATTATCTATTTTAACTTATACAGGGTACGGGGTACCTATATATATGTTGCCAAACTTAGATGTATTTTAATATTTTTAAGAAACATTTTCGAAATTTGATAAAATAAAAAATAAAAAATATTTTTGAAGCAGATCCTTTCTTTTTAGAAAATTAGACTGCCAAACTTAGATGTATACTATATTTTCAATCTTTTTCATATTTTAGAAGTTAGATTGGCTAAAAAAAGGTCCAGATACATCCGATAAAAAAAATTGGCAAAACAAAATTAGAGAAA
This sequence comes from Kernera saxatilis, assembly GCA_900406395.1. Lineage (NCBI taxonomy): Eukaryota > Viridiplantae > Streptophyta > Magnoliopsida > Brassicales > Brassicaceae > Kernera > Kernera saxatilis. The sequence continues at coordinate 25,788 of OVAY01001557.1, read as the reverse complement.
CTAGATGTTTTCAAGCATTCTATTTTTAAATATTTTTCCATGTAAAAATATATTTACTGTTTTAAGAGAACAAAAAATGTTTATTTACAATCAACGATTGTCCTAATAACACGTGTACGGCTCTCAACAATCAGAAGAGTCCATTGGACTGTATTTCCACCGTCAAATAAGTATCTAATCCAGTTGCTGACTCAGCTGGATAAATCTAAACCGGGGTTGCCTTACCGTGAAAAATGAAAATTGGTAAAAAAAACCGGGAAGTCGTAAGAAGGTGTAATACGTGGCAACAGCTGGTCAGAGTTATCCGGTACATATCCGGTTGCAGGTAAAAATAATTGGGCCCCACACACGACCCACCTTGGCACGAAACGCGACAGCACGGCGCCGTTTGGACTCTATAAATAGAGCGAGCGGTCGCAGAGAACAAGACATCAATCAAAACGCGAAAACCTATAAAACGCACTACGTGCAATTCTCTCCTTTCGCTTCCTCTGGACATCTGTCAGTTTTTTTTTCTTTTTTCGGATTTCTTTTTAATTATCCCCTAGAGTTTCGGAAATTCTGTTTTTTCTGTTCTCATTCTTTCGTGATCTTTCATTTCTTGCACCTAAATTAAAATCTTCGCGAACGGAAAAAGAAACATGTGTGGAATTCTTGCCGTTTTAGGATGTTCCGACGATTCTCAGGCGAAGAGAGTTCGTGTTCTTGAGCTGTCTCGCAGGCAATTTCAACTTTCCTCTGTTTTTTTTTTTTTTAAAATAGAAAAATTAATGGTTCTGTCACGTTAAAAACAACTTAAAATCAGCAAATCATATTGATGAATTATATGTTTATTCTGAAGAAGATTGATGTGATATAATCCCATTACACTCACGAGGGAAATCATTTTGTCAAATTATTAATATTTTCTTTTCTTTTTGGCCCTTTTGTTGATCGCGACACTAACAGCGATGCTTGAGAAAATCAAGTTTATGTGAATCTCTTTTTTTTTTTTAAAACGAAACTTTGTGTGTTCCGAGAAAATATCAAATGTTTAGTTTTTGGTGTCAGAAATGGTATAATTTTTAGGCTGAATCTTTAATAAATGTAATCGTTTTTATTCAAAATTTGGTTGTAGGTTGAGGCACAGAGGACCTGACTGGAGTGGAATATATCAGAACGGAGACAACTTCTTGTCTCATCAACGTCTTGCTATAATCGATCCTGACTCTGGTGATCAACCTCTCTTCAACGAGGACAAGACCATTGTCGTCACGGTAACGTTACCTCCAAAATCTAATATCCATAGTCTTTTAACTCTTTTGAGATTTGAAATTTCTGAAACTTTTTTCTGTTGGTAGGTGAATGGAGAGATTTATAACCATGAGGAGCTGAGGAAGGGTCTGAAGAATCATAAGTTCCACACCGGTAGTGACTGTGAAGTCATTGCGCACCTGGTTTGTGCTTCTTTTTCTCTTTCGGATTTTACTTATTTGTTACTATTGATTTTTGAGTCGCAATATGATCAAATCTTGTGGACACAGTACGAGGAGCATGGAGAGGAGTTTGTGGATATGTTGGATGGAGTCTTCTCCTTTGTGTTGCTGGACACAAGAGACAACTCCTTCATCGTGGCACGTGACGCGATTGGTGTCACTTCGCTCTACATTGGATGGGGATTAGACGGATCTGTGTGGATATCTTCAGAGATGAAAGGCTTGAACGAAGATTGTGAACAATTCGAAGCGTTTCCTCCAGGTCATTTGTATTCAAGCAAATCAGGAGGAGGGTTTAAGCAATGGTACAATCCTCCTTGGTTCAACGAATCCGTCCCTTCTACGCCTTATGAGCCTCTCGCAATTCGACGCGCCTTTGAAAACGTAAGTTAACTAACCCTTGAAACTAATCAAAGATCTCTACTACTTGTGAGAATTAATCTGTTTGGCTTTCTCTGTAGGCTGTGACTAAGCGGTTGATGAGTGATGTTCCCTTTGGAGTTTTGCTCTCTGGTGGTCTTGATTCTTCTCTTGTTGCCTCCATCACTGCCCGTCACTTGGCCGGTACTAAGGCTGCTAAGCGATGGGGTCCTCAGCTCCATTCTTTTTGCGTCGGTCTTGAGGTGAGATATAGAACAGAGCTCCTCTGTTTTTAAAACAGAGTTTGGATATAATAAGTGTTTTTAAAACTTGAAACTCAAATTTCGCATCATTTTTTTGGTATTTCCGTTAGGGCTCGCCGGACTTGAAGGCGGGAAAAGAAGTGGCAGAATATTTGGGGACGTTGCACCATGAGTTCCACTTCACGGTGCAGGATGGGATTGATGCGATAGAAGATGTGATCTACCATGTTGAGACCTATGATGTGACGACAATCAGAGCGAGCACACCGATGTTTTTGATGTCCCGGAAAATCAAGTCTCTAGGGGTTAAGATGGTTCTCTCCGGTGAAGGTTCTGATGAGATCTTTGGAGGGTATCTCTATTTCCACAAGGCACCTAACAAACAAGAGTTTCACCAAGAAACCTGTCGTAAGGTATCTATTTGATTTAATCACCAAAAGTCATCACCGAAGACAAGATCTTTAACTCTCTGTGCTCGATGCCTTGCAGATCAAGGCTCTTCACAAGTACGACTGTTTAAGAGCCAACAAAGCTACCTCTGCCTTTGGTCTAGAGGCGCGTGTTCCTTTTCTGGACAAAGAGTTTATCAACACCGCTATGTCTCTTGACCCTGAATCCAAGATGGTAACTACAAAAACTCAAATCGCAAACTCAATATCTTCTTTCACAAGTTTGTTGAACAAATTTTCTATATGGGTATTTTAGATCAAGCCAGAGGAAGGGCGGATCGAGAAATGGGTTCTAAGGAGAGCCTTTGACGATGAAGAACGTCCTTATCTGCCAAAACACATTCTCTACAGACAGAAAGAGCAGTTTAGTGATGGTGTTGGCTACAGTTGGATCGATGGCCTCAAAGCTCATGCTGCTGAAAATGTATTACACAAAAGATCTCATTATCTCTTCTGTTTAGCTAAATTTACGGCTCAGATCTGATTGTTTCTGTTCTGTTTTTAGGTTAATGACAAGATGATGTCGAACGCTGCACATATCTTCCCTCAGAACACTCCACTCACCAAAGAAGCTTACTATTACAGAATGATCTTTGAGAGGTTCTTCCCACAGGTGACAATCTTATAAATCTCCATATGATGTAGAAGAATCTCGTTTTTGCTTTGTTTTAACAAATTAACTAACTTTGAGCTGAGCTTTTTCGCAGAACTCTGCAAGACTCACTGTTCCTGGAGGTGCGACTGTGGCTTGCTCGACCGCAAAGGCGGTGGAGTGGGATGCAAGCTGGTCCAACAATATGGATCCATCAGGAAGAGCCGCCATCGGAGTTCACCTCTCGGCCTACGATGGAAGCAACGTGGCATTGCCAATGGCGCCACTTAAGGCAGTTGACGACATGCCGATGATGATGGGACAAGGAGTTGTGATTCAGACATAAGCTTGACGAGGACATGGAGGAATTGTGTGTTCTTATTTGAAGTGGGTGCAAGTGTTTTTGTATGATTTTAAAATAAAAATGGTTTTTCTTTTCTTCTAATGAAAAATGAATGTATAATTAATTTTTTTTGTAAAAATTGTTTTTGGTAAGATTTGAATGTACGGTATTTACATAATGTACATCAATATTATATCAAATTTTATATTATTATCGGGTGATCTATAGTTGTTTTAATCTTATTTGGATATAGATACATATGATTTTGTTTGTTTCACAAAATTATTTCGTGAAATGTGCGAGGGACTAACCTCTATTTCAAAAAGTTTAAAATTTTGTTTGCAAAAACAAATAAATTGTATTCGTTTTTTCTCCGTTTTGTTCTCTAAAATGGGCATTGTTTGGTTTTCACAAGTATAGGGGTGTTGAATGCACTTTAAGAACATGTAGTAGTAAAATGTAATGAAATAGAAATACGCGGCGTCACCTACTTAACCAGTCAATGACTAGGATAATGATATTCGAGCTTCCATTAAAAATAAGAGTTTAGTTTGGCTTCTTTAGCAAAAAAAAAGAAACAAAGCGTAGTTTTTTCTTCTTCTTTCATGTCGTCACATTATTTTTTTTTTTGGTCGTCACAGTTAAACACAAAAGACGCTAAGCCCACTTCAGAATGGTACATCGGGCCTAAAGAAGAATACAAAAAGCCCAAAAGAAACTGACACGTTATCGCCTTCGAGCAACAGAATGTCACCGTTGCGAGAACCCCATCGAGAACCGTTTTAGCTCAATACGTGTCAAAGGATGAGAGGCTGGGTATAAAAGAGGGACTCACGTTTAATCAAGAAAAAGAGAATTTCAGAAAAATCCCGCGTCTGCTTTCAAGCTAAGAGATACACACTTGCGCGAAGGATTTAGGGCTTATTCCTTGGCGATTTCGCTGGGCGTTTGGATTCGAAATCCAAAAGGTATGAACGGCAACGATGAAATGCGCGTAGATCCTCCTGTTATCGGCGGCTCAATGTCCGCTGCTTCTACTTCTTACTCGGCGCTTCCGTCGGGGAAAGCTAGGAAGGAGGAAATGCCACCTGAGCACGTCAGGAAGATCATCAGGCGAGTTTCTTTCTTCAATTTTAATGGTGTCGTGCTCGACGATTTCGAAATATACGCGAGTTTTTTCCTTCAATTTCGAAATCCAAGGTCATCAGGCGAGTTTCCTTCTTCAATTTTAATGGTGTCGTGTTCGAGGATTTTGAAATCCAGTTAGGCGTAGGGTGATTGAAACGCAGTTTTTTTAATCCAGAGATCGTGGTGAGAATTATCTCTGTGATAAACGAATGTACCTTGGAGCTCTTAAGTTCGTCCCTCACGCAGTTTTGAAGCTCCTGGAGAATATGCCTATGCCCTGGGAGAAGGTATTATTTAGGGCCTAACTGCTTGCTTTCAACTCTTGGCGTCATCTTCTCTTTAGATATGTAAGCTCTCCAATTTTCGTCCAGGACCGGAAGGTGAAGGTTTTGTACCACACCACCGGAGCTGTTACATTTGTGAACGAGATACCATGGGTTGTGGAACCAATTTACATGGCTCAGGTGAGTGAATGAATACTTATCTCTCTCTGCTTTCATGAATTTTGTTTTCTAGTGATTGCTTTTTTTCGTTTACGCTAGTTTGCAGTGGGGTTCTATGTGGAATATGATGCGAACAGAGATGATGAATCATCATCATCATCATTTCACGAGAATGCAGTTTCCACCATTTGATGACGAGGCGCCTCCCCTAGACTATGCCGATCACTTGTTGGGCCTGGATCTTCAAGAACCAATTCAGTTGGAGCTAGATCGAAATGATTTTCCTGATGTATTCGATTGGCTTTACGACCCCAAGCCCCTCGTAGACACAAAACTAATCAATGGTCCCAGTTACCAGAGGTGGACTCTCTCGATTCCAATTATGGAAAACCTTCACAGGCTTGCAGGCCAGTTGCTTTCTGATCTGATTGATAGAAACTTCAATGGAAAGGCACTGAACATGTTCATACGTGGTACGCTATTGTCCTTCTGATATTTTCTGTCCAGTTGCCGTTTTTGTGTTCTTTTTCTGATGCATTCTGGTACTCCTTTTCCAGGCGGTCCTAAGGAAGGGGATGAGTTTAGGGACAGGAATGATATGTACAAGATAATCCCTCAACTCCCTCTGCAAACTGAGTACAGGAAAGCTTTTCCACATTTGTATAATAACAGGCGCCCCACGAAAGTGAAACTCTCTGTCTATCATACTCCGTTACTTAACCAGTATCTCACTGATAACAAATGGAGAGAAAATTTCAATGCTCAGCAACGGGGAGAAAGAAATGACGGAGTTGAAGATGACTTTGTGTTACCAGAAGGGGTGGAACCTTTGCTAAAAGACACCCAACTCTACCCTGTCACCAATGATGCTGGCATTTCATTGCTTTATGCGCCACGACCTTTCAATACAAGGTCTGGGAGGACGCGTCGGGCAGAAGATATACCCCTGGTGGCAAAGTGGTCTAAGCAGCAGCCGTAAGCTTTTTTCTTTTTCTTCTCGTGATGCTACTTTGGGTCTCCCTCCCCTTTCGAATTTTACTGATCTCATAATCTGCAGCCCTCCCGCACATCCGGTGAAAGTTCGGGTTAGTCACCAGAAGCTTTTCAAAAGTTATGTGCTGAATCGGTTACACCGTAGACCACCTAAAGCTCAGAAGAAGAGGCACTTGCTCCGGTCTCTTGCAGCTACAAAGTTTTTCGAGAGTACCGAACTGGATTGGGTTGAAGTGGGTCTGCAAGTCTGCCGGCAGGGGTACAATATGATGAACCTGCTGATTCACAAACGGGATTTGAACGACCTGCGCTTGGATTATAACTTCAACCTAAAGTCTGTGAAATCGCGGAAAACATCATGTTTTGGAAACGCTTTCCATCTCTGCCGTGAAATCCTGCGGCTGACAAAACTTGTAGTTGATGCACATGTCCAATTCCGACTTGGTAATGTTAATGCTTTCCAACTGGCTGATGGCCTGCAATATATTTTCTCCCATGTTGGCCAGTTGACAGGCATATGTCGTTACAACTACAGAGTGACGAAACAGATCAGGATGTGCAAGGATTTAGGACGCTTGATCTTTCAACGTTTCTATACTACTGGTCATGTTGGTAAAGGAGCAGGGTGTGGGTTTTGGGCTCCAATGTGGAGGGTTTGGGTTTTTTTCCTTCGTGGAGTAGTTCCTCGTTTAGAACGATGGTTAGGGAGTATTTTTGAACGTCAATCTGAGGGGCGTCTCCCAAAAGTTTCGAAACCCAATGAAAGCCATTTTGGTTTGAAGCTTCGAGCAACTGTCATACAAGATATCGATGCTGCCATGCCAGGTTTCCATTCTTTTTCTAAATTGTTTGTTCTTCCATTACTCAAGGATGGAACCACTTTGCTTCTTGCTTAATATTTTCTGCTAATGTGCAGAAGGTATCAGACAAAATAAAGCGATGGCGATAGTTAAGCACCACCTTGGGGAGGCTTGGCGGTGCTGGAAAGCTAACAAGGAATGGAAGGTCCCTGGGCTGCCTATGCAAATTGAGAAGGTGATCCTCCAATATATCAAGTGTAAGGGTGATTGGTGGACAATGATGCTCACAACAACCGTATGCGTATCAGAAGAGGGGATTCTGTTGATAAGACTGTTTGTAGAAAGAATCTTGGAAGGCTGACACGTCTGTGGCTAAAGGCAGAACAGGTATGTTCGTTGCTCTAACGTCTTTTTCGTTGTTGCTTGCACAAAAGCTTATGAAGAGACATCGTTTGTCGATCTAAGTAAATCAGTTCCTTGCATCCTCGATCACTCAATTCTGTATTGCGTTTTCATTGTAAAACTGTTGCAGGAACGACATGAAAAATTTATAAAAGATGTTGCATATATCACTACGGATGAAGCAGTGGAAATTTATGCAACTACTGTTCACTGGCTGGAATCTAGGAAATATTCGCCAATTCCATTCCCTCCAGTATCGTACAAACACGACAGGGAGTTGCTCACCCTGGCCCTTGAGAAACTGAAGGAATCATATAGTGTAGATGTGACGTCAAATCAGCAGCAACAGCAGGAGCTTCGTCTAATTCAAGAAGCTTATGACAACCCTCATAAAACTCTAGTGCGTATAAAACATAATCTTCTCACGCAGTACAGGTTCAAAGAAGTAAGTTAATAATTCACTTGTTACGGAGCATACGTCTTCAAGGTTACCTTTTTAAATAGATGGTGAATATATTTTTTTCTACAGGTTGGCATAGAGTTCTTGGATCTATATAGCTATTCGATACCAGTCTATCAAATCGATCTTCTAGAGAAAATTACCGATGCCTATCTTGATCAATATTTGTGGTACGAGGCTGACAAACGCCACTTGTTTCCCAACTGGATTAAGCCTGCAGACTCAGAGCCACCACCGCTTCTGGTTTATAAGTGGTGTCAAGGTATCAATAATTTGCAAGGCGTATGGGACACAGATGATGGGCAGTGTGTGGTGATGCTCCAGACGAAGTTTGAAAACTTCTTTGAGAAGATTGATTTGACCCTGTTGAACAGGTATCTCTATCTCTATTTATTATACGCATCGGTGGTTATGCATATAGGGACTCAGCTTTCTGGAGTAACACGTCTTTTCTGTTATTTTCTGTTATTTTCTGTTGTTCTTCAGGCTTCTTCGTTTGGTTCTTGACCACCATATTGCAGACTATATGTCCGTCAAGAATAATGTGGTTCTGTCTTACAAGGATATGAGTCACACTAACACATATGGTCTCATCAGGGGCCTTCAATTCGCCTCGTTCACTGTTCAGTTTTATGGACTGGTGCTAGATCTTTTAGTTCTTGGTTTGAATCGAGCTAGTGAAATTGCCGGCCCTCCACAGATGCCTAACGAGTTTATGATCTATTCGGATAGAGAAGTTGAGACACACCATCCCATAAGACTGTATTCTCGGTATATAGACAAAGTGCATGTCGTGTTTAAGTTTACCAATGAAGAGGCTCGGGATGTTATTCAACGTTATCTTGCAAAGCCAAACTATGCAAGGATGAGATTGATGGAACACGATGGTATGCTCTTTTTTTTTTCTTTACTGTGTAGTTAGATTGACTATCCGTGTATGCATCAGATGTTATCAGATGTTGTCTCATTATTTATTCATCTTTCAGCCAATCTTGGTAGAAGTGTCTTCCAGGATATGAAGAACCGTCTTCCTGAGAGCATCACAACCTTGGAGTGGGAGAATGGCTTCGTCTCTGTGTACAGCAAAGATAACCCTAACCTGCTTTTCAGCATGTATGTGTTTTGTTAAGAGTTTTCTAGCGCAGTTGTTGTAAATTAGTGCCAAGCCTTCATTTTGGCCACAATTTTGATAATGCTGTTGATTTCATGACTCGTTTGCATTCTTGCCTGCAGGTGTGGATTTGAAGTCCGCATACTTCCAAAAATCAGGATGACCCCAGAAGCTTTCAGCAACACAAGGGATGGTGTCTGGACTCTGCAGAATGAGCAGACTAACGAGAGGACTGCAGTTGCTTTTCTGTGGGTTGATGATGAACAGATGAAGGGATTTGAGAATACTGTGAGGCAAATTCTTATGTCGGCAGAGTCTACCACATTTACCAAAACCGTCGATAAATGGAATATAGCTTTGATAGGTAAAATCCTATTGCTATGGCCCCTTTTGTAGCCAGCACTGATGGCGTTTTATAATGTTTGGCTCAGGAAGCTGAGGCACGTTTATCTTTTTGTACCAGGTTTCATGACTTACTTCCGTGAAGCCACTGTGAATACGGAAAAGCTCTTGGATCTGCTGGCTAGATGTGAAAAGAAAATCCAAAGAAGGATTAAGAATGGATTGTGTCCAGAGATGCTTAGTCGGTGAGTAAATGCTATGTATTTTATTATATTGTGGTCGACACATCAGAGATGTATGTGTATGCTATTGTAACCTGATTGCTCTATCGTTTCCTTGGTAGATTTCCTCCTGTTATCTTCTACACTCCAAGGGGATTTGGCGGGCTTGGGATGTTGTCTATGGGTCATATTGTGATCCCACAAAGTGACCTTTCGTACAGGAAGCAAACAGAAGTTGGTGACATGAACCACAAGGAGAAGCAGCTGATACCTAGTCTTTACCGTTACATACATCCATGGGAAAGCGAGTTCATTGATTCACAGCGGGTGTGGGTAGACTATGCTTTGCAGAGGCGGGAAGCACAGGCCCGAAACAGACGTCTCACGCTGGAGGATCTGGAAGTAAGTATTTTACTTGCCTCTTTACTTAATCCATAGTTCTGAGAGGATATCAATGTACTAGCTTGTGGTCCCCTTTTGGTGGTCTTGGAAGTAGCTGTTTTTGTGTGTGTTTCTTTCTGTCTTCACTTGACAAAGGATTTTGGGAGGGTATCTATGTGTTGCCTAGCCCTGTGTTGTAGGTTCGATGTTCTATTGAGAGAGTATTAATTCATGTAAATTTCTTTTGGCAGGACTACTGGGATAGGGGAGTCCCGCGTATAAATACTCTGTTTGAGAAGGATAGGCACACGTTAGCATATGATAAAGGTTGGAGGGTCCGTGCGCACTTTAATCAGTACCAAGTCCTGAAACAAAATCCTTTATGGTGGACGCACGAGAGGCATGATGGTAAGCTGTGGAACTTGAACAACTACCAAAGTGATGTCATCCAAGCTCTTGGAGGTGTTGAGGGTATTCTTGAGCACACGCTATTCAAGGGAACGTAGTAAGTTTATTTTTTGTGATCCGCCATGAATGTCATTTATTAAGAATAAATTGATCATCTGCGTCCCACAGCTTTTGTTCTTAAGCCTACTGCATCAAATTTACTAATTTTCTCTTGCTTTACATGAACTCAGCTTCCCGACATGGAAGGGTCTTATCTGGGACGACAATTTATCTGAATCTGTGAAAAGATTGAGCCTCTGGTGGTCGCCAACAATTAATCGAGGAGATTTACCAGAGCAGTTGGATCTGATTCCTTCTCTTTGGCAAAATATCCATAGCGATATCCTGTTTCATCTGGGAAGTAAACTGACTGAAGAGTCTTGGAACGTAAGCATGATGACGAAGAGCTCTGGTGGGTACCTTCTTCTTGCTGTTGAGTATGACTGGCTAATGTCCGAACCTAGTCTGTTGGCAGCGTCGGGAGATTGGTTTAAGAAGGATTATAGTGGGAACTATTGGATAGAGGTGCAACTTCGATGGGGAGATTATGGCTCCCATGATATTGAACGCTATACTAGGGAACAATTCATGGCTTACACAAGGGTTACCCCGTCTCCCTATCCATCTCCGAATGGTATTTTGTTTTATTGCTTTTTCGATTTGTTTTAACTTTTTGTTTTGTTTTGTTTTGTTTTCTGCAGTAGGTTTCATATTTTGACAAACCTCCTCGCAGGTGTGGTGATTGGGATTGATTTGGCCTATAACTTGCATTCTGCCTTCGGTAATTGGATCCCTGGTTTAAAAACTGTGCTTGATCGAGAAATGAACAATATCATGAAGGTACTGTTATAGATATTTGGTTGTCTTTTGCAGGGACATTTATTTTTCTTTACATATGTGACTCTTATCGTTTAAGCTTTTTGAATTTTACCAGTCCAATGAGAAGCTGTGCAAGTTGAGAGAGAGGATAAGGAATAGTTTGCAGTTGCGCTCGGCTGAGGCTACGGTGTCATCTCAAAACTATGGAGAGATATTCAGAAATAATCAGATCACATGGTTTGTTGACGATACCATTGCTTATCATGTCAAAAATTACAAAGAAAATCTGACAGAAGAAGTCAATGGTGCGGCTTTTATTATCGAACCAAGAATAGGGCAGCTATTCATAAAGGTATAATCTATATATATATTTCGCTCCCGACTTTTTTGAACAAGTACGTATGCATATATTATCCACTGCAGACACATTTAAGAACTGGCCTTTTTGTTGTCCAAATATAAAGGTTTTCCATACAAGCGTCTGGGCTGGTCTTGAGCATCCTGGTAAGGTAGCAAAATGGAGGGCTGCTAAAGAGGTTGCGGCAATTATGTTTTCTCTCCCTGATAAAGACCAGGCAAAACAAATCATTGCGACTCGCAAAGAATTGCTACAACCCCTTAAGGCTTGCCTGGTGGATTTTCCAGAAACTGTGCTAAGGAAAAGCAAACTGCCCCAGATTCCATTTCAGGCTTTTCTTAAGATACAGACGTTCGGTGATCTGATTTCTGAGGCTACAGAATCCAAGATGGTTCTCTTTGACAACATCTATGATGATTGGTTGGAGAGTGTTTCTTCGTACGACGCCTTTTCAAGACTCATTCTGATCCTTCGTGCTCTTAACATAGACAATGCCAAGGCAAAAATGTTATTGAAGCCCGACGAGTCTGTTGTCACTGCGCCAAACCACTTATGGCCCTCTCTCACCTTAGACCAATGGAGGAAGGTAATAACGTCGCCCCTTTTTTGTGCCACCATCCTTCTTTCAAATTCAACTAATGTTTCCTTGTTTAGATTATAGACCCGCTTGGTTTTTGAATCACTGTTTGTTATCGCCAGGTGGAAATTGATCTCACCGATCTCATCTATCCTCGCTAACGGAAGCAGAGCAATATTCTGACACGATGAAAACCCCTACGCTTCGGTATTATGCGTGCCCCGTTAATAGGTACCAAAAACTTTAAACCCAAAATCACAAGAAAGCTAACTTCTTTTTTGTTCCGAGTAAAACGATCCCGTACCCTTGATATATACACATTAGATAGAATATTAAGAAAGCTAACTACTTTGCGTTCAGTAGTTAAAAACTAATAAATCCAAACGATAAACAAAATAATCTCAAAAGGAAAAAACATCGCAAGTCTGAAAAACAAATCTGTAAAAACTCAGAATAATATGACTCGGCTCTAAAAATCCCCAAAACAAACCATGACACTAGCCTTGAGAAAGATTCACAAGTTTGATTAACAAACTACAATAATAGAATCTTAATTGCACTCGTAAGTCAAATTTAAATTTCTAGAACAAATCACCAAAAACTGCAATTTCTTTAAGCCAGAGCAACTGCCATGTACAAAGCACCGAAATGCTAATCCAAATCCAAAGCATCGACAAATGCTAATCAAATTTTTCAAATCATGGCGTTGTACATGTTTAACATTTCATTGTTGCATCCAAATAATTCATATATTTAGAGAATCCAACCAAAAGATTCAATTCAACGTCTTTGGCTTAACAACTCAAATTCCAATCTTAGACAGTTTTCAGGAAACTAACTCAACACAAGTATATCTGATCACAAAATCCATCCAATGATCACGCAAACAATAAGTAGGGGTGCTCTAACTTATATTTCTAGAACAAATCACCAAAACTACAATTTCTTTAAGCCATGTACAAAGTTCCAAAACATCCAACAAATGCTATCCAACTCCCAAAGCATCAAAATGCTTATCCAAATCCAAAGCAACGATAAATGCTAATTAAATTTTCGAAGCAACAAACAGAGAATTTTTTACATTGATTAAGTTGATAATCTGACTATGAAAGGTCTTAAGTTTTCTATTTTCGTATGCACGTTTGATGTTTAGAATCGGTTGATACTCAATACACCTATTTGAGTTCCTCTGTTCTGTTCTTATTGCTTACTTGGCTCCATAGATAACATCTATACCCAACTACCGATCTTCTTTCAGCAAGACAAGCGAAAACCAAGAGCATGTGATTGTCTTGTACCATATCAGTCACAGTAGGCTAATCTTCTCCCCTTTAGGCATTTTAGAAACAGGAAACCAGTATTTGTATAAACGCGAATAGAGTTGATAAGCCTTTAGGTCGTTGCGCATAATCCTAACAATCCCTGTTGGGTTCCGATTCAGAAATGCCTCAAATTCCCTCAATGTGTTAACTGCAGGTTGCATATAACAAAAAAAAATTCACACTTAAGCTTTCAATTCAACAAAGGTTATAAATTTCTACAAAAGCGGTGAAGTTGAAAAATTGCCCTCGAAGCGAATGGCAAAGCCAAATATCCTTGTTGAAGTCATACATATCCAGCATTTGGCCCCTATCATTCTCCATCAAATAAAAAACCACATTCAAGAGTTTTACCCAAAAGAGGAATCCAAATAAGAGACTTGGTAATAAGGACATTACTCGTAGGTAACGGTATCTTCTTGACTGAAAAATGTAATCCTCTCAACACCTGGTAAAGGCGGTTGATCCGCATTGCTAACAAGGCATTATGAGTCATTAGCCATGTAAACTTGTTAAATGGCAATCCAATTGATCTACAAAAGGCACAAATTTCATCACCACATGTACACAAGTGCTAGAAATCTCCATCATCTTCAAAGATTCAAAACTTTTTTGATACAACCAAATGATCTAACACTATCTTTTAATACAACCCATCTTCAAATATCAAAACTTTTGATACAACCAAATGATTCTTGACTATCTTTTGATACAATCCATCTTCAAAGATCCAAGACTTTTTGATACAACCAAATGATTCTAGGCTATATTTTGATACAACCTATCTTTCAAAGATCAAAACTTTTCATAGGTCCGAATGATTCTTTAGACTATCTTTTGATACAACCCATCTTCAAATTAGCAAAATCTAGAGAGAAGAAGTAAAAACCCAATTAGAGAGGAACCAAAAGTCATATATATTGGACGTTGGAATTGTGGCTTGGCCTCTCGTACGAATGGGTTTAGTTCTTCCAACAACAGGACAGCTGCCACAATACAAACCTGGGACACAGTCTGTAGCTGAAGAGCATGAATCCAACATATTAAGCAAATGAATAATCAAGAAACCTGGCATTCCCCTAAGAGCAAGCGAAGGAAACGGAGAAGAAGGAGAAAGAAAGTAGATGAAGAGAACAGAGACTGTTATGGCCTTGCTAAAGCCATTGATGCACACCGACATCGCTCTCTACAAAGAGGGATAGAGAATATTTAATTTATTCTTATTTTCAGCGTATTGAGTTTTTTTTTTTTAAATGTCTTATATTTTATATTAGCAGCCTTCTGAAGTTTTTGTAAAGTGTTAAAAATAATGTATATAAATGTAAATAGCAAGTTACATGTGTTTTGTAAAGTGTTAAAAATCTTGTTGTACTATATAATCATGCTTATTTATATTTAACTTTATATTTAATGCTATATTATATTGGTTAAAGTAATATATAGTAGGGTGAATTTGGTGAATATTAATGGAAAGCAAAAAAATTAGAGAAATAACATTGCAAACTTATAATTAGTTCTTTTACATTTGATTAATTTTTTTTGTCTGTTTTACCCTTGGTGCAACACAAGCTAAAAAGTTATTTAACAAGTTAACATATTCTATAAGGAATTCAACAAAGACGATAACATTGTTGTCGATGGTGGCTATAAATCTAGCACAGAATAGAAGAGATTTTTAACAATAATTTATTTCTTAACGCGATATTTAATATAATATTCTGATAACATAATTAATATATGTTACATATTTTTGTAACAAGTTACATATATTTTTATCGTATTAAACTAGTTATTATACATGCAAACATTCAAAATCAGTTATAAGATTTTATTTTAATATGGTGTAATGACATGATAATTATTTATTTAGCATGATATTTATTTTAATATATTGATAACCTTTATTAAAATATTTACATATACTTTGACGTGTTAAACTATTTATTATACATACACATTTAGCGAGTTATATATTACGGTAGCATGTTAAACTATTTAGTATACTAAATATATATGAATTAGTATTTTCTTAACATAGTACTCTACTTGTTAACCGTTAATTTATGAAGTATCATATAATTTCAGGTTAATATTTTAGTTAACGTGGTATCTCAGTTTGTGAAATTAGATTTTTCAGTCATCACCGTCAAAACTCTTACGGCACTTGCTTCGCCTCCATTTGCTAAATCTCAGTCGCATCATCTCTTTTTTCAATATAATCTTCACCATCAACAATATCATCAACATCACTACATCACCAGTAAAATCATCACCAGTAAAATCATCACCGCCACCATCTTCTTCTCAATTGATATCATCTCTTGTCGTCTCTTAGTTTCCTCTCACATCACCACGACCATTGTTAATCTCATCGCCGCCACCGTTCTGTTTTCCGTCATTTTCTTTTCCATCGTCGATTTTCTTTCCGACATTCAGCAATCTTTATTTCGAATTCGTCTTTTTCTTTGTTAAAATCTTTGTTCGTCTTCGCCGTAGAAGATATAAACAACATATAAGGATGAACACAAAAAACCGAAAACAATAATATTAATAATTAAGGGCACTATCGACTTTAACATATACACAGTACAAATCAAACAGTGGCTATGTAGTTGACTTAATTTTGGATTCTTTCATTACCATATAGTGTAATTACTCTATATAGTATCAACAAATGAATATGAATGTATGTATATAGTAACTAGTTATGTGGAAAAATGCATGTACAGTAAAACCTCTATAAATTAATAATGCTGGGACCGTGAAATTTTATTAATTTATAGATATTTTTTGTTAAAACTATATTTTTTATAAAAAAAATTAAACGATGATATATCAATGAATTTAGATGAATATATTTGTAAAATAACATATATGAACTTGAAGTTAATGATTAATAATATTAGATATCGTAATAAAATGTATGTTAACAACCAACTAGATTATCCCGATAAAAAAATTACATCTTAGAAATTTAACGTTTTAAAAAATTGATGCTACGAAGAGTGATTATGAAGGTAATACATAGATGGTATATTTGGAAATATTTAAATATTGAACATGCAATTATTATGAAGGTAATACATAGATGGTATATTTGGAAGTATTTGGAAGTATTTAAATATTGAATATGCAATTATCATGTCTATAATTTTTTTGTAATTTTTTGATGTAGATAGAGAAAACTATAAATTTTTGATGCAATAAAAAAAATTATAGATGATCTTCAAAAAATAGAAAACAAAAAAATTATTTTAGTTATATATTATATATATTATAGAAAAATATATATAATTATTAATTTATGATATTATTGGGACCATGTTTTTACATATGAATTCTAAAAAAATTATTATCTTATTATCTTATCGAAGTTTTCTAATTTTTACATTGGTCCAACTCGGGACTAGAGAAATTTATTAATTTATCGTGATTATTAATTTATCGAGTATTAATTTAAAGAGATTCTACTGTACATAGTTACGTAACAAGTTACATATTCTTATAACATGTTAACATATTTATTATACCGTCTAAATCTGTGGATATATCTATAACTTTCTATGTAATACGATAACTAAATGATTAAATGTTAACTTTCACATTAACATATCTATAATTGTGAAAGAAAAACAATTTCTTGGTTTACATATGATGATGTGTGTATTGATTTGTTTAACGCGTTACAAATATATGTAACTCGTTACCGAAACATATATTATGCAAAAACAATAAATAACACAATGTTATAATTATGTTTTCGATAAATCATAACATTTATCATGTTACAATTTACTAGTAACGTGTGATAACATAAATATTATCACATTTCCTAATCTAAATGGGTCTCTCCCAAATGGTAAAATTTGATTTTGGTAACAACCAAAAATTTGAGCAACATAGAGCATTGAAATCAAGCTTGGAAACTCAAAATACAACAGAGAATCAGGTGGTGCCATATGATGCTACTGCAACAACGCAACAACATCCGGTGGTGGATATATAAGAATTGCAGATTTCATATTAGAATTTGAGAAAATGTTTAATTTTCATATAATGGGTATCTAAGAACACCTACCAACCTCGATGTGGATTTGTGTATTCGAATTGAAATCAAAATCAAAGACAACAATTGAGAAATGTTGTTTTCTTTCTCGCGAAGCTTCGTTGATGGAGGCAAATCAAAAGTTGGGTCGCCGCTTTGTCAATTTCGTAAAGGTTGATGAGGGAGCGGAGGAAAGAGAAATTAATTTTATTGCCTCAGTTGTTAAAATGCAAAAAGAATCAGGAAGAGATGAGAGATGAAAACAGATGAGGGAGAGAAAATTCATAGCTTTGTCGAAGGAGAGAGAAATAAATGAGGGAGAGTAAATTCATAGCTTTGTCGAAAGAGAGAGAAGAGCCCGTAGGGGTATAACATGATTAAACAAAATTAAACAATATGCAATTTTATCTTTGTTGTTTTCTTAAATATACTCTTTTTATTTGATATCGAGTACAAATCCCCTTAAATTTGTTAGGTAAAAATACAAAAAAAACCCTAATGAATCTTTTATTTCATGCATCCAAACCTAACAAATATATGCGTTATAATTAATATCCAAGTTTTTATTTAAATGCAAATTAAACCCTGATTTCAAATTCGGAACTTGAATTTCTTTCGAATTTGATGGCTTTCAACATTTCTGAAATCTTTGTTAATATTCAATCAATTTTTTTTATCAGTTTGAATATATATCATCTAGTTGTTTGTGCTTTTATCGGCTAAAACAACAACAAATAAACACAAACAACTAGATGATAGAAATTTGGTAGAACATTAACAAAGATTTCAGAGAAGTCGAAAGCCATCAAATCCGAAAGAAATTCAAGTCCCGAGTTTGAAACAATGGTTTAATTTGCTTTTAAATGAAGAATTGGACATTAATTATAATGCATATATTTTTTGGGTTTTATTGCGTGAAATAAATTTTCATTTGGTTTTTTTTTTTTGCATTTTTCCCGATTTGTAAAGACAAAGAAAAAAGCAATGTTTTAGACTGCAGTTGGATATTGTCATTTTTTGGTGATGTTTGATTTGTTTCTATTGTCAAAAATAGATCGGTATTTGAAGTTTGAAGATAATGGTTAATTTATTCTTATTTTTAGCGCGTTGATTTTTTTTTTTAAATGTCTTATATCATTATTAGATTATAACCCGCGTGATACACGGGTTTTTAATAATAATTGTATATATATATATAATTACAAATTAGTAAATATATTTGTCACGTTTTTAATAATAATTGTATTTACATATAATTAAAAAATAAGTAAATATCTGTTGATGTTAACCGGTTGAACTTGATGAATATGAACTTTTCGATCTAATTGATTTAGAGTGAAATAACTTTGATTGAATTTTTGAACTCTCACCTCATTTTTTGTTTTGTTTTGAATTTGACATCAATAAGTAAGAAAATAAAAGGATAGAAATACACAATTGAATTTTGTAAACTCAAAAACATTATTAGAGGAATATTTCATTATTTTTTTATTTTTTCTAAAACATTATTTATTTGCCATTTTTTAATCCAAAAAGAAAACTTATTTTTTTATTTTTTATTAAGAATTTTTATTTTATTTTATTTTATTTTTTTCAGGAATATTTCATTATTTTTTTTCTTTTTTCTAAAACATTATTTATTTGCCATTTTTTAATCCACGAATAAAACTTATTTTTTTATTATTTATCAAGAATTTTCATTTTATTTTATTTTATTTTAATTTTGCATACGTGTCACATCCACGTTGTGCGCGTTCAGCTTTATATAATAAGATATTAAATGAGGTATGAAAAATGCTTCAGATTCACAGATTCACCTTCAGAGCGGTTGTTTACTACCCTACCCTTAGTGAAAAATTAATCTCAATCGTTGATTAATCTCCTAGATGATCTTAACCGTTCGTTAGTCTTTTCTTTCGATCTCGAACGTCGATTTCGATTTGATGGAAATACCGTATTTACTGTGCCACAATTAAAGTTTGAGTTGAGAATTTTAATATCCAAAGCCCCCTGTTTAGTTATACAGAACCAAACTTGTGCAAATATAGACAAATCAACAGCATCGGAGACTTCAAGTTGTTAAGATCTTGCAGAGTTACATAAGACAACAAAAGAAAAGAAAAGAAAAAAAAAAGACTTCAAGCTGATGAAGAGTTAAAGAGTCCAGTCTAGTAATTTTCTTAGCTTATAATGGGAGGTTGTGCCAAAACGCCTTCTAGCTTAGGTTGTGCCAGTTGCTCAGATGGGAGTTATTGGTCTCATAATGGGAGGTGAGCATATCTTTCCTATGATCGGAATTGCACAGCCTCCTGCTTGGTACCACTCTTTGAGAGCAAATCGATTCGGGTCCATGGCCTCCACTTGGCTTGTCGGTAACTTCATGCAGTCTTTCCTGCAAAGTTCAGGCGCTTTTGAAGTTAGCTGCAATGGGGAATTGGTCAGTTCTCTTTCTCTTAAGCATGTATGGCTGCTGCAGTATCATATCACTTCCTATGATAAGATTTGGTTATAAGACACAGACTTGTGCCAAATGTATTAGTGTCAGTATTAATAAAGCTAATCCAGTCTCATGTTTGGTATGTGCAGGTGTTCTCTAAATTGAAAGAAGGTAGATTTCCGGGGGAGATCGATGTAAAAACTAGGGTTATCAGTAGGATAACTTCTATGTGGGTTTAGGTATAGATCGGTAACAATAAGAATCAACAGCTAGGGCTTGATCGGAAACTGATGATTTTATTGATGTTTAAAGAGTTGTCAACAATGAGAAGGAGTTCGGTTAGGTTTCTGCTCTTGAGTTCTCTCTCCAATATTGTGTGTCCCTTGGCGAATGAGTCTCCTTCTCTATTTATGGACTCCTTCTTAACTTCTTTCCTTTTCCTTCTACGAAGTAATTTTCCTTATTTCTCGGGGAATTTTCTCGATCTTTCCCTTTCCTACTCAGGTCGGTGAGCATGAAGTCGGTTCCGTCCGAGCCGAGCTGAGCTTTCATCTTCGTGGGCCGAGCTCGTTTTCTTTAATGGGCCGAGCTAGATCGGGTCGGACTCTTTTGGGAGAGAGTGCCGAACCCGGTACCAACAGTAAGTCCCCCCCAGTTCGGCGATCGAATAGGACGAGATCAGTGAATTCTTCGAAAATTCGAGTTCGATGCGATCTAGCTCGGGCGATTTCCTCGGGATCTGTTTCATGAAGTAATCATCACACTGCTGTCAAATCAGGGGTACGTGTCGGTCATAACGATCTCAGGAAGGCGAAGAGTCAGGTCGAGGAAGCTGAAGAGTCACGACTTTTCTATAAATACCCGACCCCATTCTTCATTTTCTTCACTTCCGCTTTCTCTCTCTAAAAGGTGAATTTCTTGCTCTCCCTTCTCTCTTAAATTATCTCCTTTTCTCTCTCTAGTTCCGCCGTATTTCTTGAATTCTCCGACTGGTATCTCCGGTTTGTTTAAGTTTTCCCGATCTATCTTCAACGACCTCTGACGATGACACGAGCTGGAAAAGAAATCGTTCGAGCTGACATAGAAAGGAGGTCGGATTCTACAACTCCCGAAAGTTCTGATTCATGCCAACTAGTTCGTCGAGGACGAACTGATCCTGATGCGGGAGTTAGCTCCAATTCCGTTCAAATCAGGTTTATCCCTGTTCAGCTAAGGGATGAAGACGATGCAAACGAGCTCGTCAACTCCGACCTTCCCGATGAGATCGATACCGGGCGTGCCGACCTCAATGACGTCGAACTTCCCGACGAGATCGGTAATAGGAACACCGAGCTCGAAGTTAGGACGCAAAACCAAGATTCCGACGAGGATGCTGAAGAAGAGGTTGTCCTCGATTCAGATGTCGATTCCGAGGACTCCGAAGCCCCTCGGTCCTTTTCGGTTCCTGATTTTAATCGTAAACTAAAAGGAACTACATCTACCCTTGAATCGGCAATAGACGCAACTTCGTTCGCCGGGAGTGGAGGTCGCGCATCAATTAAAATCCCAGAACCTGCAGACCGACCATGGACATGCCCTCACGGCTACATCTGCGTTTACGAGTCCTACTTCTGGAAGTGCCGTCTGAGGCTTCCGATTCCTCGTCTGGTGTCGACCTACTGCAGGCGACGTAATATAGCGATCTCGCAGCTGACTACGACCTCTATATGCAACATGATGGGTGTTCTAACTCTGGGCATGGAGGCCGGAGTTCGAATTCACCGCTGCTGGTTACCACGGGATGTTCTACGTCTCGATGAGGCCAAATAGTAATATCTTGACGGGGCTGAAACCTAGCAAGGTCAACAACTGGGAGAGAGCATTCTTCTTCCTTAAGGTCGACGAGTATTCCGTCGAGGAGATCGGCAGTCGATTCAAACGCTATTGGAATGGATCCCATGGTAGCCCTCATATAATCTTGTTTCTCTTTTCCTCGATTTAACTGATTCTAATTTTCCTTTTTTGTTTGCAGTTGGGAATTCATACACCAGAAACCTTCCACGGAACTTCGGAGCTAAGGTTGAAAAGATCCGAGCTGTCTCTCATCGCACTGGCAAGAAATCAGCGATCGGCGAGATGTACTTGCGCTTGCAAGAATGGGTCGCGTGAAGAGAACGGTCGTCAACTATGCTGATCGGTTGGCCGATCTCCCTGGTCCTTCATCCGAGGCAAACGAAACTGCCCCTGAAGCTGCACCCAATGGCGGTGTCGAGGACTCGCCTCTTGACCGAGCTGAAGTTAACACAGCCGATGACCCGGTCGAGCGAATTGATGAAGCGGTTGCCGCGGGCAACGAGACGGGTGAGGGAGCTGCCTCTAAAGAGGTAGTGGTTATTGAAAAGGACCCGAAAGAGAAGGGTTCCAAGAAGAAAAAGAAGAAGAATCATAAGAAGACTATAGGTACCGATGACCGATCGCCCAAAGGAGGTCGTCGAGACCGATCTCCCTAAGGAGGTCGGTACGATTCCTGATGGAGCTCGGTCTCCAGCTGAACTCGCCGTTGGGGGCGAGAACAAAAATACCCTGAGGTCTTCTTGTCCCGACACAAGGGACTCGAAGCAGAAAAGGCCACTGGGATCGCCTACCGCCCAGTGGGATATCAACAAACGGCAGAGACTGGACGCTGAGGGCGTCAAAGTTGCCGGGACCCCATCAGACCGTTTTGCTTTCCGGCACACGCGGGAGATCCCGATCTCAAGGGACGGCGCGTCCTGTGCTCGGCTATGCAGCAACGTCCGAGCCGGACCTTCACTCCTTCCTCCGATCGAGGAACTCGCGGATCAGGAAGGCTATGTTCGGTTCGCTCAATCTGCTATCCAGGTATCGCGCTAACCAACTCCCCGAGTACCGCGTCATAATTCCTCTGTATCACTATGCTTATGCGTTGTCTTCTGTTTTAGTTGATCGGGAATGTTAACAGCATGGTCTACGGATATCACAAGCGGGAGAAGGCCGCCGAGAAGCATGTCAATGAATTTGACAAGATCCAGGAGCTCCTTACACGCAGTAAAGAGCGGTATAGGGCCCTGAAGGTGGAGCACGCTAAGTCCGTTGTCGAGACGGCTGAGCTAAAGAAGGCAAATTGCGACCACGTTCAGCAGGTTTTGGATGGGAGGATCCGAGAGAGGAAACTTAACGCGGAGAAAGCTGGTTCAGAGTCCGAGCTCATGGAAATCAAAGCGGCGAACCAGCGTGTAATCTCCGAACGGGACGTTCTGAAAGCGGAGAAGGAGCGACTAGAGGAGGAGTGCCGAAAATTGAAGGCGTCTTGTGCGAGAGATGTTTTTAACACTTCCAAGAAAGCTCAGTACCGACTTAACAAGGTCCAAGCATTCCTGAAAGAGAAAGACGAACGTGTGCAACCTAAGGTTGCTCTCGCCGACCAAGCGACTGGCGCCCGCCAGGCTCTGGAGGTGTTGGCTAGTAAAGGGATTGTTATAGATCCTGCGTACTTTGAGCGGGTGAAGAGGGACGAAGCCGATCTTGAGGATGAGCTTAAGAGTATGAATATACTCGAACTTGAAGCTGCGGATCTTGCAATGACGCCTTTTGGTGCCGGATCGTCATCAGTTCCTGGCGAAAGATAGATCGACCTAAGATCGTTCGCGCCCCGAGCTCCGGTGTCCAGCGGTTTGCAAGAGCATGGTTCGAATGCGAGCCTGATTTCTCCCTCACGTGCCGCGTCCCTGAAGACTCCCGAGGCCTAACTTGCTGTGCTTTTTTTTTTTTTGTGTTTTTCCCTTTGTTTTTGTTTTTTTGGTTTTTTTCTTGTAATCAGACTTTTTTTTTATCATGAATGAGATCTCGTTACTTTCATTAGTCTTCTCTTTTTAAATAGCTGGTTTTATCGTACGACTTGATATGCTCCTCGAGTGTTTTTTAAATGTGCGCGGGCCGAGCTCGGCGTAGCTATTTTTGAATGCGAGGCCGAACTTGCCTTACAACAATTTTCTCAGGACTTTGTGCGGGACTGGCCCCGGCTTACTGGTCTTTCAGGTCCGACACTCGAGTTTTCACTCATAGCGAAGGCCTAAAAGACGAGGATTATTTCACCACTGCATCTTGGAGATGCGTTATATGATCGAACAATTATCCAGGAAGTCGATGTGTCGTCGGCAATTGCCGGGATTGGGGTCGAGCTTTTGACTCCGGATTTTTTTAGACGAGGCTGAGCTCGGTTTAAATATGCGAAGCGGGCTCGGCTCTCACTTTTTTTTTACGCGAGGTGGAGCTCGGCACATATGACTTAAGACGCGAGGCGGAGCTCGGCTTACACAAATGCTTTGAGATGCGAGGCGGAGCTCGGCTTACACATATGACTTGAGACGCGAGGCGGAGCTCGGCTTACACAAATGCTTTGAGATGTGAGGCGGAGCTCGACTTACACATATGACTTGAGATGCGAGGCGGAGCTCGGCTTACACATATATATTTTTTTTAAGGTATAGCTGTGCCGTATGACGTGCTGCCTACGTACCCTTTGACAGGGATCAAGCCATTCCTAGTTCGATTACAACTTTTTATTGTTAGCCTAGTAGTAGAATTTCTTCAGGTTTATCGAGTTCCAGGCGCGTGCGATCTGAGTTCCTTTCATGGTCATGAGCTCGTAAACTCCGGGCTTGACGATCTTTGAAACTTGATACGGTCCTTCCCAGTTCGTTCCGAGCTTCCCGGCATTCTCTGCTTCGGTATTGGGGAACACTTTGCGGAGCACGAGATCGCCGACTTCGAAGTGCCGACTTCGTATTTTCTTGTTGTAGTATTTGGCTGCTAGATTCTGATGGTGTCGAGGTTATTGGTCAGCATGTCGTCGTTCAGCGCCGTGTCTTTGGTAAGCATGATCCGACGAAGGCTGGGGACATTTACTTCTGCTGGGACGACCGCTTCAAGTCCATACGCCAAAGAGAATATCGTGGGGTTGACTTGTTGAGACGTATACGCCATCGTGCACAGAAGCCCTCAAATATCGAACCGATGAACTGAGATCCGTTGTTAGTGACGATTTTGTACGGAAGGCCGTGCCTACAAATGATATTCTTCCATACGAATTTTTGAACCGTTCTTCCTTTGATGTTTGCGTACGACTCGGCTTCGACCCACTTCGTGAAGTAGTCTGTTATGATGAGAAGATAGCGTTTCTGTCGTGAGGGCAGTAAAGGACCGACTATGTCCATTGCCTACCGCATAAAAGGGTATGGAGCTGCACCAGTCTGGAGTGTTTCAGTCGGCATGTGAATAATCGGGGAGTGGCGCTGGCACATCTCGCAGCTTTCGGCATACCGCTCGCAATCCTTGACCATGGTCGGCCAGTAGAATCCTTGCTTCCTGATTTTGAGTGCAAGGGCTCGGCCGCCAGAATGGTTTCCTCTTGCGCCCTCATGTGTTTCCATCATTATGCGTTTGGCTTGATGCTTCCCTACGCACGTTAAAAGGACTCCGGTTGCACTCCATCAGAGCAGGAAGTCTTTCATCATGGTGTATTTTGCACAGCGTTGCTTCAGTCTTCGGGCTACCCATTTATCCTACGGGACTTCGCCATCAGCGATGTAGCGGACGAGCTCGGTTCTCCAGTCGTCATCCCGGTAAGCTTTTCGTTCGAGTTCTTCAGCTTCGTTACTGTAGTTCGCGATGTCATCCACCGTGCATATCGTGTTGAACGGTGTAATACTTGGATTTTCTATATGCTGAATGGGTATGGTTCGTCGCTGAACTGGATCGGTTGTTCAGGCGAGGGCGGCTAGTGCATCTGCCGAGGCGTTCTCCGATCGGGGAATTTTAATGAGCTCGAATGATGCGAACTCTTTAGTGAGCGTTTTTACGAGCTAAAGATAAGCGGTCATTCGATCGCTTTTCGCATCGTATTCCCCATGAAATTGATTTGCGACGAGTTGGGAGTCGCAGAAAGCACGAAGGTGGCTGGCGTCGACCGCTTTCCAAGCGTAGACCGGCTATCAGAGCTTCGTACTCGGCTTCATTGTTGGATG
>OVAY01001556.1:0-27745 GCA_900406395.1 Kernera saxatilis | reverse complement strand
GAAACTAATCAATTTCAAAAATATTTAAACAATTCACAATTTATATTTACCAACTAATTCTTTCATAATTTACTATACAAATTTTAATTCCGCGCAACGCGCGGACTCTAGTATATATATATGAGGACAGGTCTTATTAAACCTGAGCTACAAGGAAATTAGGGTTTTTTGTGCTCTTCTCTCTCACGTCACATTGGGTGATTGTTGATCTGGAGATGTCTTCCAACAATATTAGGGCAGAAAAAGAGCAATCGTCGGAACCACCGTCTCTGATTAAGTCACTTCCCCGCGATGTAATCGTTGACATCTTAGCTCGTGTCCCGAGTTGCGACTATCCAACACTCTCCCTTGTTTCTAAGCAGTTCCGGTCACTTGTTTCATCGTATCGGCTATACGGGAGACGATCTTTGTTGGGCTGCACCGAACACTGTCTCTATGCTCTCCTTTGTAACCTCGAAACCGGTAATCACCGTTGGCATATTCTCCGCCGGAAAGCCAACGGCGATCGCCGGTTAGTCCTTATCCCTTCGCTTCCCGATATGCCTTTCGATGGAAGCTTTGTCGTGGTGGGCCCGAGGATATATGTGTTTTGTGGGAGAACATCGAGTGCGTTAAGCATCGACTGTAGATTTCACATAGTGCAGCACCTCCCCAACATGCCTACAGCCATGGATTCTACAGTTGCTGACGTCATCGACAGAAAAATTTACATAACTGGGAAAAACGGTGTTAACTCAAAGGTGATGGTGGTGTTCAATACAGAAACACAAATGTGGGAGCCTGGTATGATAAAGCCAGACATGGAGGGTACCCTGTGGCAGAATCTTGTTAACGAGGCAAAGAGTAAATGGGAAACGGACGAGATGGTGGCTTTTATGTCGTGGGGGGATGCGTGCGCCGTTGATGATGTATTGTACAACTACGATTACTTTGAGAACAAGTTAAAAGCGTATGATCCAAAGCAGAGGTGTTGGGGAGTGGTGAAAGGATCAGTGGAAGAATGGTTGGCTCAGACGAGATACTTAAGGTGGTCACACGCAGTGAGTTACGGTGGGAAACTGGCTTTGTTTTCTGGTAAAAGACAAGGAAAAGGAGAGATTTGGTGTGCAGAGATTTCGCTGGAAAGAGGCCAAGGAGGGGAGATTTGTGGTAAAGTTGAGCGGTGTGATATTGTTATGAATAATGTGACTTTGTCCCTTGGGGAATCTCTAGTTGTTGTTTTTTGATGCAGGAACTCACCTGCATTCATATGACTTGTCCTTCTTCTTTTTTCCAAATTCTTTGGTGTTGCTTCGCTCAAATGTCTCGATGAGTTTTCTTTTCATTATCCTAAACATCAGTTTGTTGATTTCGTTGATCTAAGTCAAAATTCCCGAACTTGAGAATCCATAATGTTATTTTTAAGAAAAAATATCAGGAATATGTTATTGTTAAGAAAAAATTTATACTCTTGGCAATTGCTGACGATTATGTAATGCTCAAATATGTTTTCTTTGACAGTTCATTTAATGCGATTCATTTTCTAAATATATGTATTTATTTTCGTAATCAAAGACGGTTATAATCAAATCGCGACACGTATGCAAATTTTTAAATAATCAGATCGCGACACGTGTTAAAGTTAATTTAGATTGTGACATGTGTCAATACAATAAAATAGTAAAACTTAAAAAAAATAGAAAATAGAAAAAGTATAATATTAACATAATTAAAAAAAAATAAGTAAAATAATATAGTATCAATATAATTGGTCAAATAAATAAGTAAAATATAATAAAATAAAGAAGGAAATAATATCAATGTAGTGGAAAAAAATCAAAGATAAAAGAAAATGAAAATTATATATCTAATATGTTATTTATGTATAATGTAAAAAGAACAAATTTGTAAAAAAAAAAAAAAAGTAAAGTAATGAAAAGAAGAAAATTTGTTTTGGAAAGTATTCTTCTAATATGCTTTATATATCGTTATAAATAAGATAAAGAGTCTTCAAAATTCAATTGTATGCTTCTATCAATTTATTCTCTTATTTATTGATTTCAAATAAAAAAATTAGATTGAAGATTAAAAAACCGATCAAAGTTATTTAACTCTAAATCAATTAGATCAAAATCGTGTTTACCGTCGTATTAATATACGTTTTTTCATAAATGGATCAAGTTCAACCAGTTACCAATAACATGTATTTACTTATTTTTTTAATTATATATAAATACAATTATTAGTAAAACTTGCATAAAAATAAAAATAAAAAGTAAGTGAATTTTTGCCCCGTATGTATTAGGGGCTAAACACTAGTATATAATATTAGGTCAGGTCTAGAAGGTAATTAGGGTTTTGTGCTCTTCTAGTCTTCTCTCTGAGATTGGGTGATTGTTGATCTGGAGATGTCTTCCAACATTAGGGCACAGAAGAAGCAATCGTCGGAACCACCGTCTCTGATTAAGTCGCTTCCCGACGATGTAATCTTTGACATCTTAGCGCGTGTCCCGAGATGCGACTATCCAACACTCTCCCTCGTTTCTAAGCAGTTCCGGTCACTTGTTGCATCGCCTCAGCTTTACGCGAGACGATCTTTGTTGGGCTGCACCGAACACTGTCTCTATGTTTTCCTCTATAGCATGAATACCAGTGAATACCGTTGGTATATTCTCCGCCGGAAAGCCAACGGCAATCGCCGGTTGGCCCTTATCCCGTCGCTTCCCGCTATGCCTGAACGTGGAAGCTTTGTCTCGGTGGGTTCGAGGATATATGTGTTTGGTGGGAGAAAATTGAATGCGTTGAGTGGGTTAAGCATGGACTGTAGATCCATCGACTGTAGATCTCACACGGTGCAAACCCTCCCCAACATGCCTATAGCCATGGTTGTTAGATTTGCTGCCATCATCGACGGAAAAATTTACGTAACTGGAGAAAAAGGTGTTAACTCAAAGCCGGTCATGGTGGTGTTCAATACAGAAACACAAATGTGGGAGCCTGGGATGATGAAGCCAGACATCGAGGGTACCCTATGGCATGGTTGTGTGGTGATGGCTGATAAGATGTACGCGAGAAATTTTGATAACAGCTTTGTTTACGAGCCAAAGGAGAGTAAATGGGAAAGGGACGAGATGCTGAATCGTAAGCCGTGGGCGGGGAATGCGTGCGTCGTTGATGATGTATTGTATTACTACGATCGGTTTGAGAAATATTTAAGAGCGTATGATGCGAAGCAAAGGTGTTGGAGAGTGGTGAATGGTGTGGAAGTATTGTTGGCTGAGATGAGAATTTCAGGGTGGTCAGCGGCTGTGAATTACGGTGGGAAACTGGCTTTGTTTTTTTCTAAAGTGGAAGGAGAAAACTTTAGTGATAAAAAAGACATTTGGTGTGCGGAGATTTCGCTTAGAAGAGGCTATGGAGGGGAGATTTGGGGTAAATGTGAGTGGTGTGATCAGCTTGTGATCGCTCGGAATTATAACGTTATCAAATCTCTAGCTGTTGTTGTTTGATGCAGGAACTAGATCTCCTTCATATAACATTATAACTTGTGCTTGTTTTTTTTTTATAATAAATTTATTTGTCCAGCTTCACCCAAATGCCTAGATGACTTTTCTTTTCAATATCCTAAATCTCTTTTTGCTGATTTCATTTATGTAAATGAAAATAGTCCAGTTTGAGAATCCATAATGTTTAGAATGAAAAAAAAAAAACAAAAACCAAGTTGAAAAACTGTAATGTCACATTAGTAAGATAACATACTTTCTTTGGTTCCATCATTGCCACTAGACTACTATAACCTAACTCTTATGAGCCCAGGTCAAGCAGTCTTGGAAGGTCTCACACTTGTCCTTGTCAAGGCACTCAACAATCAACCATTGAGTTAGTGTACTCAACCAAGCTAGAGAGTCTTCTCAAGCAGACCCTCAAACTCAGAGAATACGACTTGGTCACCATCTTGACTTGAAAGTCAAAAGACTTTTTATTAAATAGTAAATAAGACTTTTACTAATTCTTTGATTTTCTGCACATGCGTCGTTAACTCATCATCTTCTTCTTCTTCATTAATCGATCCCTTCGCAACGTCTGCTTCATTGCTCAATCTCCCTCTTCTTCTCTTGGACAAGAATAATTTCTCCTTTTGTCGACTCATTCTTCTGACTTTTCAGGTCCGCTTCGTTTCTCGATTTCAGTCGTGTTCTGCTTCTCTGGCGAATTCTCCTTAATTAACCGATTCTTTCTTCCAAAATCTGTTCAGAATTCATAGGTAAGATTGAATTCTCCCTCATACTTTGTTTATGCATAAACTCCAGATTTGTCTTCAATCAAATTCTCCTTTTCTCTTCATTGATTTTTTAAGTTTCATTTATTGTTCTTGTTGAGCTTTCTCTGAATGTATCCTTGTGGTTTCTCTGTGAGATACCAAGTCTGGTTTTTTGTTGATCATCTTGATTTATTCATTCATAACAAGTCTCCAATCATATCGTTCTTGACTACTTCTTCGAAACAGAGGCTTTGTTCTTCTATCTCTATGGCTCCGCTGTAAACAGATTGCGTTTCTTGTTCGTGGTGAACTTGCTGATTTATCTTTTTCATGATGAATATTGATTTTTGAGAACTGTTGCTATGCAGGCTTTAGACTGTTTTTGTGGCTGTTTCGTCACTGGATTTTGAAGAATCTCCTTTTCAAGTTGTATACTCGTTCTCAACAATTGACCAGCTTTAGTGAAAAAAAAACTAGTTCCACTCATAGGAGCAATCGTCAGAACCACCGTCTTTGATTATGTCACTTCCTGACCACATCATCGTTGATATCTTAGCGCGTGTGCCGACATGCGACTATCCAACACTCTCTCTCGTATCCAAGCAGTTCCGGTCACTTGTTGCATCGCCTCAGCTATACGCGAGAAGATCCTTGTTGGGTTGTACCGAACACTGTCTCTATGTTCTCCTCTTTAACACCAAAACATGCGATGACCGTTGGTATATTTTCCGCCGGAAAGCCAACGGCGATCGCCGGTTGGTCCTTATCCCGTCGCTTCCCGCTATGCCTAGCGATGGAAGCTTTGTCGCGGTGGGCTCGAGGATATATGTGTTTTGTGGGATAACATCGAGGGCGTTAAGTATCGACTGTAGATCTCACACGGTGCAGCCCCTCCCCAGCATCCCTATAGCCATGGTTTGTACAGTTGCTGACATCATCGAGAAGAAAATTTACATAATTGGAGACTCCAGTATTGACTCAGATGTTAAGGTCATGGTGGTGTTCAATACAGAGACACAAATGTGGGAGCATGGGATGATAAAGTCAGAGATGGAGCTAGGTAACTGGCCTGGTTGTGTGGTGATGGCTGATAAGATGTATACGAGAGATTATGAAAACAGCTTTGTTTACGAGGCAAAGGAGAGTAAATGGGAAAGGGACGACATGCTGAATTCGAAGGAGTGGGAGAATGCGTGCGTCGTTGATAATGTATTGTACTACTACGAACGTTATGAGAACGAGTTAAGAAGGTATGATCCAAAGCAGAGGTGTTGGGGAGTGGTGAAAGGTGTTGAGGGTGAGATAAGATGTTCAGGGTGGGCAAACACTGTGAGTTACGGTGAGAAACTGGCTTTGTTTTTCCATCAAGGAGAAGGAGAATCCTGGAGTAGAAGAGAAAATTGTTATGCGGAGATTTCGCTGGAAAGACGCCAAGGAGACGAGATTTGGGGTAAAGTTGAGTGGTGTGATCAGTTTATGACTGCTGGGAATTTGTACTTTACGGATTCTCTAGCTGTTATTGTTTGATGCAGGAACTCTCTTCCATATAACTTGCGTGCGTTTTTTTTCCTTTTCCAAATTTATCTGTCCCGCTTCACCCAAATGTCTAGATGAGTTTTCTTTTCATTATCGTGAATCTCTTTTGGCTGATTTCATTGATCTATGCATTTGGTTCTCCGTTTCAGTTTGTTCTATACTCGTTTTAAGTAATTTGATTCAGAGAGTGAATAAAAGGAGAATCGTTTCTAAGCTCTTTATCAGGAAATGCCAGTTGCAGATCAAGTATGGAAAAAGAAAAACTCGAAATTTGATAAAAGCATGTTCAGAAGATGGCGACGCGTGCGTGATTAAACCACACTAGGAATAGTACGTGCATAGAAAAACACAAAACAGAAGGAGAGATGATAATAAAATGGGTCTCTATCCCCAAAGTAAATATCAGTCATCAGCCAGAAGCATCCGAAGAAAAACGGTCTTCAAAAGGCAGATGCAGAAAAAAAGACACAAAAACACACGAGTTTGTTCTCAAGAGTTTCATCTTCTTTTTCTCGTTTGGTAAATTCTCACCTGAAATAGATAGAGACGAGGGGAATATCGACGTCATTGTCATCTTCATCCTCACAAGCCACCACGACATCAAGATGGTGGCGATAAGGCGGCAATTCAACTTTAGCGATATCCCGAGCCAGATCCACAACTTTCTTGTCCATCCTCTCCTTGTGCCTAGGGAACATACTGTTGAACAGAAGACAGCTTCCGCAAGAGATGCTGTACGCGCTAAGCCCTTTGTCCTCCAGCCACTGCAACACCTCACGCAGAGTCGGGTTTCCTTTCAGCACCCATCTGTCCCAAACGGTCCATGCCATGTCGCGGTGCTTCACCACTTTTGGTGGAACCGGTTCAGCCATGGAGAAGAGTGGAAGCGCCAGGTTGGCAAATGTGTTTCTGTAGTCTTCCACTTTGTGTCCTCCATCAAGGGCCTTGTAGAGCTCGAGGCAGACCAGTCCAGTAGCCATGGCTGTTGAAGTCGCAATGGCTGGGATGATTCTCCCTGCAATGAACTTTGCTTTCAGCTTGTCAACTTCAGGAATGCTGTAATTCCTCGCCCTCATGTTGGCGAGACCCGCTATCACATCCATGTGATAGTTTGTATCATCATCCTACAAAACACATCAGGATTCAAAATGTTGACAACACTCATTAAACAAGATTTTTAAACAATTGGCCCAGAACGTTTCGACATGTTACCTTTAGATTTTTTTTATAATCATTAAAAGGATTGAGCAATTAGATATTCAGAGTCCAAACCGGGATCCAGGAAGTGCCTATACTGAGATAATGATATTTGAGGATAATTTACCTTTTCGAACTGAATTGGTTTCATCCTGAAATCTGGAGCCAAGTTATGCCTACACCGCTCGAGATTAGCAATGAGGTCGTTGATGACTGCAGCGTCGTCCACTGAAGCAGTGGTTAAAGTAGTGGCTTTCTCATCAGTCACAATCTTTGCATCTTTCCTTGGCTCAAAGTCTGGGACTATCACTCTGTCAACAGCTTCAGCTGCTTCCTTCGGGTTTTTGGTCCACTCAGGCACTGGGATCCCAAATGTCTCTGCTCGTAAAATAGCAGTCGCCGTGACAAAGTTGAGGAGGCTTGGGTCAGAAGAGGAGTACTGTAGCGGACGCGGGAATCTTTTTGGAGCAGACCAGAATGGAGCTCCAGTACTAGTCGCAGCATCTTCAGGAAATGTGTATATCAATTGCTTGACACGGTTAACAAAGTAATCCTCAAACCTGGTCGCATATCATAAGAAACACATAAATGATTGCAAAATCAGACTCCACAAAGGACTTAAA
Source organism: Kernera saxatilis (assembly GCA_900406395.1). NCBI lineage: Eukaryota > Viridiplantae > Streptophyta > Magnoliopsida > Brassicales > Brassicaceae > Kernera > Kernera saxatilis. The sequence goes on along the minus strand of OVAY01001556.1, from coordinate 20,149 downwards.
AGGAACAAAACTTCATGTCCCATTTTTTTCATACTCATTCAGGAGAAGATATCTGTTGTGAAAGGAAGTTACCTCCTAACAATGTTCCTGAAAATTGATTTCTTATTTCCTAATGATTTTTTCGATAAAGTAATTATGAATCCTGGGATGCTAAGCATGTCAAAAGCATAAAAACTAAACTGTAACGGCACATTAGTAAGATAACATACTCTTTCGTTCCATCATTACCACTAGACTACTATAACCTAACTCCTATGAGAGTGTATGTACCTTAGTCGAGCCCAGGTTAAGCAGTCTTGGAAGGTCTCACACTTCTCCTTGTCAAGGCACTCAACAATCCTCTCCAATGTGTCCCTCGCCTGAGCATCGCCAGCACTCATCATTGAGTTAGTGTACTCAACCGGGCTAGATAAATATGCATTCACTTCAGCGGGAGTCTTCTCAAGCAGACCCTCAAACTCAGAGCGAGCCCAAGTTAAACAGTGATCAATGTTATGCGGAAACGAATGCACTGTACACATGGGGGCCTGTTTCTCTGGTGGATCCCTTGAGGCACCGTAATTTTCAGTTAGATGTGGAATAACCATCTGTGTGTTGCACTTTGCACCAAGAGTTCCAGACTCAAGGAGAGGCTTCTGGAAATACAAGCACCTCGAATCAACATAGAGCCTCGCATTGACATTATCCAGTGCATTGACGACAATAGTTAAGTTCTCCCAGAAGGTATCGTCAAATACATTTTCAGTCTCAGCGCCAACACGGTTTTGCAGGGCCTCAATGTTGAACTTGGGGTTTATAGCTGCAGCAGCAGAAGCAGCAACTGTGGATTTAGCCTGTCCAATGTTCCAGTCACGGAATAGAAATTGACGACTGAGGTTACTCTTCTCGATTATATCATCATCTGTCACTGTTAGTTTCCCTTGGCTTCCACATGAAACCCCCATCAGAGCCATATTTTTCAAGAACTCGCAGCCAAGAGCACCAGAACCTACTGTGAAAACTTTAGCATCTTCGAGTTTCTGCTGGAACTTGGCCCCAAATACAGATATTTGGGCATCATACCGGCTGTTCCTTGGTGCAAAGTCACTCGAATCCACAGGTGCAGAGGGAAGTGACTCTACTGAATCGAAGTAGAAAAACTGAAATGAGAAGTTCAACATCAGGTCTCATTATGAAACTAGGAATAATATACATGCATCAAAAAAGAGTAAGTATATGTATCTTCCCGCAAAATAAACATTAGAAAAAGGGAATGATACGTATTAGTTATGTTCGTTTTTTCTTAAGGATTTCTTGCTTTAGGAAACGACTGAGGATTTCTATTTCTTTATTCACTCCCTCTAAACTGCTTTGTTTTAGGTTTCAATATATATAGGTATGAAGCCTTGGATGTAATCCAAGCTAGAGAGTGTTTTGGAGCTTTTGTTGGGGTAGGCCAAGGGAGAGAACATAGTTGGCTTGGGTTTAGATAAATTTCTGTTCTTGTTAGGTTTTCATAAAGAGAGCTTTGAGTTTTATTTCTTGTGTTCACAATTCTCAACTTGGCATCCAAAGACTAAATATGTGTTACCCAAGTCTATGAAAAATAATTATTACCTGGAAGAGGGGATGAAATTTTCCAGAGCAAGCTTTAACAACCTCCTGACCAACAATACCTCCAAACATTGCAGCCATGGGATTCAGGACAGCCTTGGCTCCAAAGGAAAAGTGTCGTAGAAGCTTATGGTCAACATTCTCCACCTTTAAATCACCCTGCCCGGAATTGATGGCTGTGGCAATGGATATAAGCTGTTGAGCGTCATCTTCTGAGCCAGCAACAGGAAATCTGCCAGCTTCAGATGTAAACCGATCAAGTGCCTGGAATGCTAAGTGAAGGAGTGGAGGCCGATCAAACTTAGAGAAATCACTAAATAGAAAATCCCCGGGATCTTTAAGGGCTTCCCTCAACGGTTTGAAATTCAGCAACTTTGGCTGTTTCACCTGAGTGACAATACCACCCTTTACATATGCTCCATAGCCTGTCGTGTCCTCTTCAAGGGTGAATGAATATGGCCGTGCACTTTTTATCTTCCTTGGTTTCCCATCATTCAATTCCGTCATACCCTCAACTTCAGAGAAAACGACCAGGTCACCATCTTGAAATTCAAGTCTCTCATCGTCAACACAGGAAATAAATGCCTGGTTCTCATTAGAGATGGAGGCAATGATGCCTGTGTGTGGCTCCTCTCCATCAACATCGAGAACTGCAAATTCAGGACCAAAATCACAAAAGACGGAGCCAAAAAGACCCCTGACATCAGCCTTGACAAAAGCGATAGGAGGCTGATGGCTGTGGCAATACTCGTTTAATTCGATTGCTCTGTCCAAGCTTATGTCAGAGAAAACAACAACCTGTTTCACAAGAAAGTAGATGAATCAGCGTCAAACCAGCCAACAAGAACCACCCACAAGAAAGGTGTACACCAACTTCTATATCAATACTTATAAACAATAGAACCGTACTAACACCTAAGAAGATGGCAACCATTTCTTTGGGATAAGCAAAGATTTCCCACTCCTATGACTAGGGATCAATTCAGCCGCGAACTTATCATAACTAACATATTATCTATCTAACAATCCAGTATACAAAAGATTCAGACCAGATAGAACGAACGACAAGACAAATGAGTTAGTCTACGGACCTGGAAATCAGAAAGATGCTCTTTGGTTAAGCTTGTGGTCAAGCTAGAGACAACCACAGCATTGTTAAGATCCTGTAACTTCTGAACAGAAGCATCCGCTCTATTCTTGCCAACATCATCCTCCGAGAAAACAAAGTTGCTTGATAAGTCCCATAGCTCTACCACACTTTCATCATGCAGGGTCACAGACTTCACACCAGCAAGAATAAGATTCTTGGCTGAAAAAAAAAACCAAAAAAAGAAAAAGAATGAGAAAGGAATGGTAAATAAATCTTAAGAAGGTCGATTAAAAAAGTGTCAGGAAATATAACATGCATATTTGAGTACTGGAATATAAGGAAACACCAAAAAGGAAGATATCAAACAAATCAAAGAACATCAGAAACTACTACCATTTGGATGTTGAAGAATACCAACAATCACAGATCAGGAGAACAAAACTTAACAACTAGATATTAAAGTCGACGAGCCTCGTTTGACGAATACACAATTCTTCACAGCTTCTAATTAGGACGCATACGAAAACAATTCTACCAGTTTCAAAGCAAGAGGACGAGGGAGATTACCATCTCATGATAAAATCAAAAGAAATACATACCAATCTCGGCGCCGAGGCCGTGCATCCCCGAGATGAGAACGTTCGAAGCAAAGAGACGCCTCATCGTCTCACGTCCGTAAACGGCGAGCTGCCTGCTGTGCAGATCTTCATCGATCTCCTGACGGTTCGAATTACCAAAAGCCATGTCGAGCTGCTGGACGACGGTATCGCCGTTAAATCCGCTACTGCTACCAGAAGCTACAATCGAAGACTTATCAGACGCAGCAGAATCAGTGATATCGATACGGCGTTTCTTAATCGGCGAAGAAGCTAAATCGGAAATGATGCTATTATCGCTGTTCTCCTTAGCAGCAAATACTTCACTAGCTCGCTTGTGAAGCATAAAGTGATGGAAGAACCTGGAGAAAACGTGAGAAATACCCATGGAGATCAAAACTAAATAACAAACTGAAAGAGCTCAAGCATAGAGAAAGTGACTCGAATATAGAGAAGAAAAAAATCCGATCAAAATCGGGAGCGATGAAACTGAAAAACCTAACCCTAATCTGGAATTGATTCTTCGGAAACGAAGCGAAGCAAATGAAAACGTACCTTTAAGGAAAAGCAGACGAGAGAGGATTGGAATTGAAAAGAGAAATGAGATCTGAATGATGATTTACTGAAATAACGAAAATTGCAAAATCTCAAGATTTTTTATTTTAGAGACGCGACTTGTGGGAAACGAAGGAAAGGGGGTTCGGTTAAAGAATACGAGAAAGGGAGGAATCTAAAATGACTAAGCGACGTCGTTTTTCGGTTAAGGCCTTTTGATTTGTCGTTCTTCTCCGCGTACTTGTGACGGCAATTCTCTGACCGGACACGCGGGCTATTCAAAAATTTCAAGAACCGATCCGGTTAACGACGGTCAACTTTAATGGATCGTTCTAATGTGAACACGTACGATACGTGGAATTATTTTTGGGATATTTCTTCTTCAAAAAAGTTTACACAAATTGAATAATATGTTATAGTTTTCAAAACAACTAGATATTTTACTTTTTAATAATTTAAGAAATTCAATATTTTTTATTTACAGTTAAATTGTTGGAGCAATTTCCCAACTATAATCCAAATATGTTCAAACAAGTGTGCTTGACTAAATGGAAAATTCTTTAAATTTTATGTTTTGTTTTCTAAAAATATCATATTGTTAATAAAAAAAAATGCCATAAATCTATAGACAAGATCTAATTAGTGAAAAAGGACATAAATACCAAAAAGAGAAAAGAACTAAAAATGACACAAATATGTGTAGTTAATGCAATAATCTCACATTACATCATCGGATTATATTGTTTTCTAAACATTTCAGAAAAGTTGCAAAGAATTTAGCGATGACTTTTTGTTGTTGAACAAATTTTATATCATAAAAACAAAAATAATCTCATATTATATGTATGCTTTTTTACATAGATTTGTGTTGTTTACCATCTCAAAATATAAACTCGTAGAGATTCCGATTTCAATTCTTATGTCAAACAATCGAATTACGCGTAAATTACTTCGTACTTCGGATTTTGGCTCGGAGTCTTTAATATGATGGACCGGTAAAACGAAGAAGCGTCTTATACATTAGATTAGTCATGGTAGACACTAAACACAAATTACCATTCTAAATAAATAAAAAGATAGACTTGGCAAAACCACTATAATTATTGTCTAGACAATAATCAAATATTGAACCCAAACTATTTAAGATACATCTTGGCAATCTGGGCCCAATTTACAAATCAGTACTTTACAAAACAGTACTTTGTCAAAAAATATATATTCAAAACCAGTTTCAGCTTTTTCTTGAACTGTTTTGTCATGTTTTCTAAACATTTAAAACATTTCATTAACTTGACAATTATATTGAAAAAATGAAATTAGTCGACTCTTTTCGGTAAGAGTTACCATCATCGCAAACACATATCTTGATGTCCTCCTCGCAGACGAAAACCATGAACCTTCTATGAAATCAGCTCAAGGTGTTTCATATTTGTCTAAATTGAACTCTATTATAATTTTGTAATGTGCATATCTCTCTACACACCTTTGGTATATGGCCCACATGTTCGTCCATTGACCAATATGAAATTTGAAAGGTTTCTTGACTAACGTACATTGCATACCACAAACATTTTTGTTTCGTCATCTTCCGCATCGTACTGAAATTTGGTTTTCAATAGATCAGTACTCATTTAAAATTTATTACGAATCAAACACGTTTTTAACAATTAGAGAATAGTAAATAAAGAACACAAAACAAATTATAGTGTTACATCAAATATATGGTCTGATCGGTGCTTAGACTAATAGTTAGAGACAACGAATCGTGTGATACATTAGAACCTTTAATTAAACTTTTGAAATGTTTAAAATATCGTTAGGTGGAAGATAGGTGTTTGAAAAACGTTTAACGAGATCTTAACACCATTTTTTGACAGATTATATAAAAAAACCAAACTAGTCATGTTTTCGAACGCCTAAAATACTTATCTATAATCGTGTTAAGGCGTCTATTTTTAGTCTAGAGATCTTTTATTAGTAAACATACGGATATGTGCGGGGTGGGTCATTAGCACCTACATATCAAAAGAGAAAGGAAAAAAAAAAATGGTTTTTGGGGGTAAAGGGTTTCCCAACCAATAATTTAAATTAACTAATCATTTTTAAAATATTTTATCGTTCCTTATACCATTGTGGGGGCTACGATATTGACTGCCTCTTAACTGTATGCTAGTTTGATAGTGCCATATTATGTAGTGACCGGATACCGATAGTTTTTAGTTTCATGCTTTACTTTTATAAAATCTTAGATGATATTACTGAATTCAAATTAATCATAGCAAATGGGAATTAGTACAATTAGATTGAGTTATATAGGCTTTGCTTTGTTAAAACTGGATTTCGGCTTGTAAAAAAATTAACATATTATTATAAGAGTACGAGACTTTCCTCAATTTCATAACTCAAAACTAATTTCTTGAAATTTAACTCCACTCATTAGACAATACCTCCACTTTAGTTTGGTTTACGTGTGTTCTTGTTTTTTTTTTTCTTTCGGAAACTACATTTCATCTCTGAATAGTGTGGCATGTGTATTATTCACAAATTGTAAGTCCCTTCGGGACATCCGATAAAAATTTACATTATAAAAATCTCATTAAAACTAATGCAAGATAAGGACAAAAGGAGAGTTACAACATTGCTCAACTCTATTTAGACTGCTCAGACTGATTAGAAAAACGTGGTTCAATTTTGCTAAATTTTGACTTCTGTAATCAAAAGAGTTGATTCATTTATTCAATATATATAAAGCATATATTAAAACATATATAGCTGGTCGTGTGAAGCTATCTTCGTATTTATGTTACAATCCTCTCGTAATCCATAGTATTTGGATCACTGGCAGTGGTACTCCAGTGCACAAGTTTGTGCCTTTATAGACTAAAATAACAAATGTGAGAAACAAATAGTTAAATAATTAAAGATATATTATATATTAAATAGATCTCCTAGATCAAATCTTGACTACTTATGGAAAATCAGTTACTAAATTATTTGCTTAATAGATTAGCTTTTAGACGTTTAGTAGTTTCTTTCATTTTCCACATAAGGGTGGTGGAGTCTTATCAATTCTTAACGTCAAGACTTTAGTGAAATTCCCAAAACCGGTCATTCCAATTATGACGTCATTAACTACGACCTGTCTTCTGAACCAAACAAACCATGTAGATGGAGTATCAAAATTTATAGAAAATTGATATTATTGGTTCGTCTGCATCTCTTCGCCCTGCCTCACATCGTCTTCATTCATATCCCTAAATATAACACAATAATTTTCATACAAAGTTTAAAAACATATTGACTCAAATAAAATTAGATAAAAAAAAAAAAAANAAAAAAAAAAAAAAAAAAAAAAAAATTAGATGTGTGCTACTACTAGTCTACTACTTAGATGTCTTGTCTCAAGCTAAATTCATAGCTGGTTAATTATATGTATGATCAATTGATACCAATTTATAGGTGTTATTAATTAAAAGAAAATTAAAGAAATCTACGATTCAACAAAACTTGTCAGGTGGACTTTTTGGTAGGGACATTGGCCACGTGAATTCAACATTTCTAATTTTCTCCTCTTTTGTCTCTTCTCTTCATAAAAATTCTATTCGCCCCCATCCAAATTCCAAGCCAAAAAAAAAAAAAAACTCAACACTCTTTTATTTTTCTCTTTCTCTTTCTCTCTTGCTTTTCTAAAAACACTCACAAAGAAACCCACTAAAAAAAACTCCATCACCTGATCTTTCCCAATGGAACCCGCCGCTTCCGGGTCACCCAAACCCGACCCGAATCCCTCATCCCCATCCACGTCAGCACCACCACCACCAAGCCGCTACGAGTCGCAGAAACGCCGCGACTGGAACACGTTTCTACAATACCTAAGGAACCACAAACCGCCTCTAACGCTAACGCGATGCAGCGGCGCGCACGTGCTCGAGTTCCTCAAGTACCTAGACCAATTCGGAAAAACCAAAGTCCACGTGGCAACCTGTCCTTTCTTCGGCCACCCGGACCCACCATCTTCCTGCTCTTGTCCGCACAAGCAAGCTTGGGGATCTCTCGACGCCTTGATCGGACGGCTTAGAGCTGCTTACGAGGAAAACGGTGGACGGCCGGATTCGAATCCGTTTGCTGCACGCGCCGTTAGGATTTACCTGAGGGAAGTCAAAGAGAGTCAAGCTAAGGCTCGTGGGATTCCTTACGAGAAAAAGAAACGGAAACGGAAACCTACCGTTACCACCGTTAGATTGGATGTGGATTTAACGAGTAGTATCGTCGGAGAAGGAAGCAACGGTGATTCTCCGGCTGCCTCAGGAGCCGTACTTCCTCTAGGTTAAATAATTATTATACCTAATTTGCTTATATATATATATATATATATGTTATGTCTAAAATAATCTTTTCACTGTAGTAGCTAGAGGTCAGTTTTTTTTTTAAGTTGATCGTGAAAAGACATTTGTACGGAGTTTCTATTTAGTTCAGTAATTGGACTCATTCTAGTTTTTTTTCTTTTCTTTTTAAACTAGTGTTACATACTATATTTTTTCTAATATGAATTACATATGCAGAGATATTAATTTATGATCTAATATATAATTCTAATGAAATTACTAAGGATTTTGTGAAAGTGGTGAGACTGAGAAATAACAGACGATAAACGGAGGTAAGAAAGTTTTTGTTTACCGTATATATGCGTATATTTTTTTGTGAGTATATAAATCCATATATGTTTTTTTTTGAAAAGGCTATAAATCCATATAAATCCATATATGTTGATGTCTATATTTTGTATCTAATTGATTATTGTTTGGTTGAGGAGCAGCTTTCACTGATTTTCGTCTCACATGTTTTGTCTCTATACGAAATTATGTCCTTTTATATATTCTTAAATCGATTTCGTGAGAAATACCCATCCAATTATTCATAGTAATTAAGTATGATATGGGCGATGTCATCTTTATATTTCCATTTACAAATTATATGTTTTTTTTAATTTAAAAAGTATATTTTCGAGTGAGTTATAGTCAAACTATTCAAATGCTACATTTGATACGATCTAGTGAAATTTTACTGAAAGTACTCTCATCTTCATGGATTCATTTCTATTTTTGGGTAATATGCAGTATAATATAATTGCCTTTTTTTATTCTAATCGCGGTGAATGGTGAGTTATCCATATACTTTGCAAGGTCATATCATTTTCAAGTTCTATATATTTCATATTATTTTATGAGATTTTCAGTTTCAAGCTCCTCCTATATTTATAATTCGTAGATGATTTCTTCATCCACCACTAGAGCTATAGACAGGCTTTTTCCAGTTCTGCAGATCTTGATGAGGGTCATGGGTTTACGTCTTAATCCAATATACAACTCACATCCAATTATTGAAAGTTTTGTTTCGTCACGTTATTGAAAGTATTATATATGGACGATGTCATCTTTATATTTTTATTTATTCTTACATATTTTTATATTTAAGTTTTGTTTATATAGTTTTTTTTTTGTAATCTCAATGTTCCACTTTTAATTAATCTATAGGTTTTTAGCTCGTAGGTCAGATATTAATGATTAAGGGTGGGCATAATTCTCGTTTCTTTTTGTTCCTAAATGTTCATCTCATATAAAGATATATTTTCATATGGGAACGAGACGAAACGGAAACGAGAATTCCCGAAATCCCGCTTTATATTATATACAATTATACATATTTGCTATACAATCATATCTCATCTATCTATATATATATATATATATATAAATAATATCAATATAACATAATAAAAACATTAATAACTTTAATACGATTATCATAATTCCTAAACGATGCGGAGTAAGCTAGCGAGTCTTGACCGTCCTCCAGCACACAATGCCTCGGCATCTTCTACGGACCATGCCACTTACCTCATGATGATCACTGGAAATTTGATTGTTGTCTCTGTGAGTCTCTTCTTAAGTAAACTTACTATCCTCTTTCTTTATTCTTAATTATGGTTAGTTCTATCTCTTTCAATCTTTGGATTGTCCTCCTAATGATGTCTCTGTAAGGGAAAAATTAAAGAGAAAAATAATACAATTCATTTTAACCAAAAACAAAAGGAAAAAAATTCTAAAGTTTGTGAAAGTAGTACAATTACATTAATAGAGATTTCAAAAGAACAAAAAAAATCCCGAGTTTCCACAGTGCTTGAACGTACGTGAATGCAAATACATACAGACACACGTGTACATAATAAATATAGGGTAAGAAAGATAGTACAAAGACAGAGGAAGAAGATGTTTTAGCTACTATTTTCCGACCGACATGAGGCCTCCTGTGATTTTAGTACGTGCAAAAGGTCCCACACGTGTTTATTTTTCACCATCTACGTTTTAAGTTTGAACCTGTCAGGTGTTTTGCTTGCGTCAGTGGTCTGTCTGAACTCTGAACAAGTGTGTATTTCGTTTATTTAAATAAGTAAGGACAATCCCACATTATTGAACTTTTTTACTCTGCCAGGTGTTTGAATTTTTTGGAATAGTGTCTTTTGAGATTGATTGGTTGTAGTTCGTGACCGGTAATTTAAATAAAAAAAAAATTGTAATCAGGCTTTTATAATTTTGAATATTTAATTATTTCAAAGTGTAACGGTTATTTTTGTTAATTAAGGGTGTGGCCGGTGACATTGAGAGAGAAAGGAGAGGATGGGGAAGAAAAAGAAAATTAATCAAAGGCATCTTTTTTTGGAAAATTTCTCTCGACTCATTTTTTCCAATGTAATCTAAGCGCTAACTAAGACGCAGGATTACATTATTTTATGTCAAACGAAAATAATCAAATAAAATCTCTTCAACCGACAGCAAATAAATAAATTACAATATCAAATAAAATTATTAACTTTAACGGTAATGGTTTGTTCTTTCAACGATTTACAACATCACATTCTATTTTTTTTTTCATCAAAAGCATTTCTGTGATCCAAATCGGTATAGAGGTGTCTACAAAAGAGTCTAAAGAACCATGCAAACGTACCAATTAAGCTAACAAATTAGCTCGAGTATTATTCGCACACGAAATCAAAGAAATAGAGAAAGAACTAAAAGAATCACCAACTAAAAAGAAATATAATTCTTCTTTCTTTTCTGATTTTGGTATAAAAGAAGAAAAGTAACTAATCGTTCGTAGGAAAAATTGGGTTTTAGTGTTTATTTTTTGTAATCATTGGGTTTAGTTGTACGAACCATGGTCTATATAAGTGTCTTTTCTGATTAATGAGAATTGATTTTCCAACAATTAATCGGTTTTCTAAGAGAGGCTAAGGTTAATTAATAGGAAGTTTTAACTAAATTTCTTTTCTCTTTCTAGCTTTAGCAACAGCATCTGTCACGAGAACGAAAACGAAATCGCAGACTCATATCAGTTTATTGATGGACCTGACTCTGTTCTTTGCCTCCCTGCAAGGGAGCCGTGACCCTATATTACCGAACTCTATCTTGTATCACCCGTCTTTCACATTTAAAAAACAATATTTTTCCCAATACTTGTTGATTATATCATATGGCCATGTTTGTAATTTCAGTAACAGTTCTTCTAAACAATGCGGATATGACTCAGTGACTATGTTTAACAACTGGTCTGTAGATGGATATCTCATGATTTATAGAGATTTTGCAAAGAATGTTTTAGTATTGATTCTACAGAATTTTGTAATGAACAAAGAAACATCGGATGGTAAGACCTAAGACCTGGTTTCTCATTGTACAATTCAAACCCTCCAGGGCTAGCTCTATCACGGCACACTAGAATTTTGACTATTGTCCGGAGGAAGCGGCAATGGAGTAGGCGGGTGATGAGGAAGATCGTCCACGGCTCCATACACCTGAAGTGTGTATTGAGGTGATGTTAAACCGCTAGCAGAATAGAAGAGAGTTACAGGGAACAAAAAAGAAAGCCATCTTAGGATATGTCATTAGCGTTGATTTCAGTCCATTTGGAGTTTACAACAATTCTCACGCACCAACGGATACATAAAAGTTCCCCTAACATCTAACGAGTGTAAAAGAAAAGAGCTGCTATATTGAGCTTTCCAATACCCTTTCCACAATTTCGACATCAGGTTCCACACTTACTACACACCTATGGGCACAACTTTCCCCTAAAAACTAGCTTGTTCGGTGAGAGAGCTGATAGATCTAGAAGACATCCGTTAATCCATGTGTGGTATATGGGACAATCACAACTTGGTAATGTCAATCACTACAAACAATTAGACTAATCTTTTCCTTCTCCATCAACGTCCCATAGTAATGCTACAATAGGAGAGATTTTAACAGATGATCACGTGAAGCTACTATTTATCTAGCAATATCTCATGTGTACCTGGTGAGAACCGTTAGCTTCAGGGTATTGGTGGCCTTGGCCTCCATGAATATCATCTGAGTTTCCATAACTTGCAACCAAATCAGGGCCTTACATCAACAAAATTCACAAAGTTATAAGCTAGTTTTGCAAACTTTCAAAGTTTTAGTGCTTGATCAATAAACACCCTGTTGTCGTATTTGTAAGCTGATGAAAAATCTAGAGAAAAGACAGAGGATTACTTGTGTTCTGAGCTGCCTCAGCAGCTGCAATTGCTGCCCTAGCTTGGGTCTCCACGTTAACCAATTCTTCCCGAAGTTTCACAAGTTCACGATTTAGGTGATCGATGGTCTTTTCCATACCGCGCTCATGGTGAAGATTGCTCGCTCGTGTCTTCTTCTCAAGCTCAACAGCAGCCCTGTTCCAAGTCCAAAACTCCATCAATTTCGTTATTAGTCCAAAGATTCACCTCAAAACAACAAGTGGGAATTCAAATTTTCACCTTCCTTTGCGAACTTGTTCTCGCAGAGTCTCAATCTCCGCTTTAATCTCCGTGGCTCGATCTGAATTCGGTTTGGCCTTGGCTATCTCGCCGTCAAGCATCGCCAGCTCCGTCGATAGCTTCTGCCTATCTTCAGCTAGCCTCCGTACATCCGACCTAACCTGATCAAGCTCAGCTCCGAGCCCATCGATCACACGCGCCTCCGCCTCCATCCTCAGCGAATTCTGGTAAACCTCCCGGAGCTTAGCTTCTCCTTCCGCCTTAAGTTTCGCAGAGGCTTCAAGCAGCTGTTTAAACTCCCGCTTGGCCAGAATGATCTGATCCTCCAGTCCAACGTGTGCCACAGCTAGCTTCTGGTTGTCCATCAGAAGGGATTGGATTTCACGGTGCTGGATTGCGATTCGATCCTCGAGGATGACAGATCGAGTCGGATTCCTATCGGATTCGACCAGTTGAGATTCCGATAATCGCAGAGAGGAAGAAGATACTGCCGACGACGGCAGATAACGGTCTCGGCCTGCCATCTCCGATCTCCGATTCTCTTCTCCAGTTGCGAAAGTGCCTCCTCGCTAATCGTCGCTCGTTTTTCGTCTAAACCTTTTATTATGATGAGCTCGTTGCTAAAATAAGTCGCGTAATCAAAAGCTAAATCGCGCACCCAAAACAAAACACGTGGCATATTAAATAAGAGAGTCGATTTTTCCTGCACCATCGGCCCATCGACATAGTGCTGACTCTGATATTACTTGGAAAGAGCTTAGCCCATAAAAAGCCCAAATCAGAACCCGTAAGGCCCATCTATTGAGAATGAAGGAATCATCGGGACTGGATATTGAGAAACTAAGGAAATACGTGGCATTTGTTTTTTTTTTTTGGGTTAAAATACGTGGCGTTTGTTGTTTGCAATAGTTTGAAATGTACATGTGATTCTTTTTTAAACAATCGATTTAAAATATTTCATATGCATAGTACAACATGAAATAAAAAAAAAACTTTAGTTCAACTTTAGATATATTAATCAGCTCAACTGCAGTTTGCTTAGCTCACAATAAAATGAATGCTTTAAACTTACAAATGGTTTAAAGCTGGTTAGTTTTACAATAAAATGAATGCTTTAAACTAACAAAAAGTTTAAAATCGATGAAAGATAAAATTTTATCACTAATTTTTATTTTCATTTTGGTTAGTACTACTTTTGTTTTATGATAATTGTTGGTATAAAAGTTTGTTTTGTTTGTTTATAAAAAGTGTTGTTTTGTATTTATAATATAAAAATAGAGTTTTATACTTATTATTTCAACTTATTAAATACAAAGAAAAAAAGAAATGCATTCGCTAAATGTATAACAAATATTTTTATAAAAAAATTAGAACGGAAGTAGTAATTCGTTAGATGATAGTACTAGCTCTTTTCTTTGTTTTTTTGTCAACGATAATAGATCTTATATAGTGACAGAAAGTTAATATGGATGAAAGGTAGAGCTAAAACTCTAAAATAAAGGAGATGAGGCGGCAAACTGCTAGAGTCCAAGTCTACGGATTAGCACGAAGCTCTGATATTTCAGATTGCTTCTTTTTGTTTCCTCCAGAATCTCACAGTTACAGACTTCATTAAATTCCTTATGAAAGGCCAAATCCGACAAAAACAGAAACTCATTTCACTCTTTAAGCAAAAAAAACCTTCAGATTGCTTTTTATTTTTATTTTTTCTACCTCTTCAACACAGAAGAGACTTTCATAAATTTGACTGAACTCGTCAAACATTGCTTCTTGTCTCCCCCACTGTTTCCAAAGATTTTATTTTATTTTTCTTTTGGTAAGAAAAAAAAGAGAGCAAATACCGAGAACCGAATCTTCCATGTCATCTCTTAAAGCATTTAATGATGTGCATCGAGTCTCACATGCTTATTTTTCTCCGAGGTGCCCAAAGATGTCTGTTCTCTCTTCTTTCTTTCTTTTAATTTTAGAGAATTATTTAGTTCTTTCTTATGAATGAATCTAAAATACATTAACAAGAATCACTTCCCAATGTGACAGTTCTAATTCTAAAATATATCCCTCCATTAGCACCTAAACTATTTATTCCTCCTCTAGAGTGGTCCTATTAATTGAGTGCTTTTCTTTTATATATCTCCATTTTTAGTATGCAATAATGCAAGGAAAACTCTTCCACTAAGTATTTAGGGAGTTTATGTTTGTCAGTTCAAAATATATTTCCACTCAGATTTTGAGTAGTTTAATTTTGTAGGATTTTTGGTGTTATGAAAAAAATTCATTGATAATATTGGCAATCAGATCGAATTTGTGGTATTCAAGTAATTGAAAGTTCATTAGCATAGATCTGTTGATCGACAGGTGTAGTAGAAAACGACTAAGGTTTTATAAGGGTTGATTGTGATTTGGTCACTTAGTTTGAACCACTTCTAGACTAATTAAAATATGTTAGCAAATCTTTATATGCATATAATATTTTGTTAATAGAAGTTGATATCAATTTAGAGGGGCAAACAGACAATTCTATGAATCATACATTAATTGTGGGTGCCTAGCACATCCAAGTTGATAGATTTTTGTGAATAAAAACTACACATTAATTAACGTACATAAAATATGTGAAAAAATCATGCCATCAAGCGAATAATTTTGTGGAGATTATTGTGGGCGATTCACCAAACTAGTCAAATGGTTTTTTCATGCATGTCCCCGCTATTTTGGGGTTAAAAACATTCCTTAGCATCACATGAATTTGATATATAATTAAGAGTCATAACCACTTTCCAACACTATAGTTTCTAGGGTCATGGAGTATGTTTTTCTTGGTAGATGATATTTTCTTTAAACTAAAAAAACAAATTATAAAAATTGAATTAAGTAACTATTGTCCAGTGGTCAATTTAGGTCAGAGATAAATTTTTCTAGGTACACTCTTTAGCTATCGCCGATTTATGTTACGACAACTGCAATTTTCGAAATTAGTATGGACTTTTGAAATCTCTAATCATATTTGAAAAAGATAACGAAAATGACGATTAATTATTGAGATCAATTAGATATAGTAAATGTGAAATTAAATGAGGGAGAAGAAGAAGCCAAGGAAAGCTTTGAGAGTAAACACAGAGGAGTTTCACTCGGGAAACAGTGGATTAGAAGCTTGGACTCATGTGGTATTCATTTAATGTGATGGTTGAAACTTCTATTGAGGATTTTTATCAAAAAGCCATTTCTTTTAAGAATCTCTTCAGACATTAATTAGGGTTTTCTTAAAAAAAAAACTCTTAATTAGCTTTGTGTCGGATCTCGTTTTGTGGGTCTTGCATTAATTTCCTCTGGATTTATGTTGTTATTTTAATTATATTCACACTATGTATTTCTTAATTAATCCCTCTCGAGATCAATAGTTCGAAAGTGATGCATGTATCTTCGATATTCTCATTAAGTATAAGTAATATTGTTGATGCATGATAACCTAAGCGAGATGATCTAGTGGTATTTGGATCATGATATTAGGGAATGAGATTGCATTTATCCGATTTTAGTGCGACTAAAGTCGCTTTTTATTGAGAACTAAATTAATCATTTTGTTTGGATGATTTGTATCCGTGGTGGGTTTGTGGGATATATTGGTAAAGGGTTATCCACCCTTGAAAATAGTCGATGCTAAATCTTATTTTTTCTGTATACTTTATCTGTTTTTCAATGAATTTAACATGTAACAAAAAAACAATATTTTGATGAAACTTTTTCTTAGTATATAGTTCCATCTTCTAACATTCTTTTTTTTTTTGTGCTAAACATCTTCTAACATTCTTTTAAATATACGTATACAGATAGAAATTTTAAGAATTATAGACGTGTATAAAAAGTTTGGGAAGTACATGATAAGATATGTGAACCAACCATGATATCAATTAGTCTACTGATTGAAAACTCGTCACGTTCGTCGAAGACGACACTTATTAAATTTCATATAATATGCTTCCGTATTAGATGTTGTAAACGTTTGAATCGTAAAAACTATGATTTTCACATGTTTCAGGATTAATATGGCTTGGGTAAGGATTTATCCGGTTATTGAAAAAAAAAACAAGATATGTGAGTTGTGTTATATTATATATGATTGATATAAACCATACATATATTTCTTTCCATTTTTTTTTTAAAGTGAAAACTATATTAAAAATAAAATAAAATTATAGTTGTAAGTGTGTAACACATATAACATTATGACTTAAGAAAACTATTCAGGTATAGTAAAAAAAAACACTATTGTATTCTATGAAAAAAATAGTTAGTTTATATTTTCTCTAAACAAAAATCAAATTTTTTTCATGAAAAAAAAATCAACTGAATCTTTTATTTTTTTTACTCACTAAATAAGAAAAAATCAACTTTTAATCATTATTTTAAGTTTTACTAAATATATATGTAATCTCCTTGGACCAGAGATACATGTTTCAATGATTATTTTAGTCACCTCTCCATAGCCAATGCTCAAACTTGTGACATTAAAGACTCTTTCGTTTGGATAATCAACTAGCCACAAATTGAACTACCAACGTATGTTAAACCAATATTGGTTGATGTTATAAATTTGCATATTCGTGAGATATTAATATTATTCTTTTGATGCCTATTGTTTCTCATAGCTTTTTTCATAAAATATATATAATGAGAATCATGAGATCAGTGAACCAAAAAAGACATTTGAAAACACGAAAAAAATTGTAAAAATTTCATCAATACTTAGAGAACGTTTGAAAACATTTCTTATAAAACATTTCTTATTTTCTGTCGATAAACTTAAGATCTTGGTGTTTTTGGTACGTAGGTATATATCAAAAGTCATAAGAGGCTTAGTCAATTTCATTTCTTATTTTCTCTTGACAAAACGTAAGATCTTAATGTTTTTGGTACGTAGATAGACAAAAGTCATATGAGGCTTGGTTGGAAAATCGAAGAAAAAGTGCACACATACTTGTTCTTCTTGAACTCAAAAAGGTTAGGTTTTTGAATACTGTGTAAAGAAACTACATCTACAACTTTTGGACGTTATTAGGTTATTAATTAGGTTGTTTAAAACGATGTCCAAGGTCTGTCTTGTTGCGGAATTTTTAAAGATTAAATATTAGTCCCTATCTCCCATAATATAAATTATCACCTCTAAACTTCGCATCCGTATTATTAACAATGTCATTTAAGTCCTTTATGACAAAAACTTTCTCGTTGTATAAAATCAGTTGTATTTCTCAAATGTTTACCAACGTTAACCCAATAAAAGAACTACGTATGTTTACTGAAATTCAAATTTGTAGTTCACTCATACTTCTTTATAATATTTATGGTCCATCGCTCATATTATATATTCCGAACTTTGAATTATGTATGACATCTACATCAATCTTTATTAATAAATCTATGAGGAATTCATGTAAAAAAAAAAAATCTATGAGGAATTGAGTATACTTATGCGCAGAAATTTAATCTTGTTTTCAAGCCAATGGTAAAAGCAAGACCACTTTTTTGACTGCTATTGTGCAACAAACCCTATGTTTTACTAGAAATGTGTGAAATCACACTCATTCGTTAATGCTATATAAACATTAGTTTCATTTTTGTGGTGCCAAGAAAAAACCATTAGTCTGATATTTTTGTTTATGTTTTCTGAAAAAACATTATAATTAATAAAACAATTGAGGCGTTTACCATGGTTTTTTTTGTCTTACTTTGGTTTTAGTTAAATAAGACAAGGTTTATCACCAAAGATGGAGTTTAGGAATTTTAAAATTTGGCTCTACGTAATCCGATAAAAACAAATGTTGCTTTTTACGCATCGAAGTCGCTGACCTAAGATGCTTCGCAGAGATTCTGTCCCGATTTCTTATATATCTTCTTTTGTTTTGATCAGTAGCGAAATAGTTATAATTATCTCAAGTACTTAAATCAGTTTCTTATTTAATCAATTTATTCCCATGAAAACTCGGGCCTTTTCCAACATTATTATTCTCATAATCACTTTACAAAGTTTAAAAATAGTGGAAGTATTAATTAATAGTATAAAGAGAAAGTGTGTGTGAAGGAGAGATTGGTTGAAGTTTTGATGTGAATGTCTTTCAAGGCAACAAACATTCACGTTGGAGGCAATTTCTAAAGGAGTCTCGGTCCTAATTAGAGTTTCACGTCATTCTCACTTCCATAGTGTATTATCCTAACATTTACCCACTTCCTCTCTCTCTTAGTTTTTTCTTTCTTTTCTTCTCTTTTCTTATTTTTTATTAATTAATTGCCTAACCAACTTTTTGTTTCGTTTTTCCTTTTGCGTTAGAAAAAGTCAAATATAGGCCGTCATCTTTTTTTCAAACCATGTAATACTATATATGGATAATATATTTTTTTTTTTCGGATGTATAAAAGGTGACAATTATTATTTTTATATTGCAAAAAGAAATGGTTTTAAAATCATAGATATCTAAACATCTAAAAAAAATTATTTTTGTAATTAACTCACATTTCATTTAGTGTTGGTTTCTTTTTCGGTGCTAGATTTCTAACATGTTATTTTGAAATAATGTTTTTATTTTCTTTACATCGAGTGTTACTTTCATTTTAGATCTTTAAAGTTAATTGAAATTAATGGATTAACGTATGTTCTATATATTAGTGTTTGTGTATTCTCACTTTCGACGTAGAAATACAATCTGATATATGGTATTAGCGATTTTCCATCTATGCTTTGTTAGGATAGACACTTAATTCTCACTTCCTAACAAGTCATCATAGTCTAGTGGCAAAATTCTACTTGATGCATAGTATTAGCGATTTTTCATTTATACTTTGTTAGGATGGACAATTTATGCAAATTTCACATATGCATATTGTTTCCAAGAGATGCGTGCTTTCGTTACCACATTACAAGCTAGAAATGAAGCTGGATTAATTTTTTTTTTTTTTTTGACAAAAAGCTTTTAAATTAAAATGCAAAGAAAAGAAATACAAGGATATGATTTTGAGGTCATAGAGTTTGATATGATTTTGAGGTCATAGAATTTGTGAAAGTTGATAAAGAAAGAGGAGCAATCATACAATTAAGTAGATGCTAAAGAGTAAAAGAAGAGTTAACAATGAAGTTCACTCTTAACCTAATGAGTAGTGCCGTGACCGCTACGGCCTCTACGACCACGATTACCTCGTCCACTCACCACGGTCCATTCCATTTCTTGAAATTTTTGCATGGGCTTGATTTGCCTTCCTACTCGGGTAGTCTGAGTTGATGATTCACCTATCTCAGAATCACATCCCTGATCGCCTAAGGTAGCAAACGAATTGCAACCAAAGACCATTCCCTGTATAGCCTCATTAGCCAATGAGCCTTTAGGAAGAGGAGATGAGAGATTTACCATAGTGGAAGGAGAATCAAACGTGACAGGGGTGAATGGAGTGATGTTACTCAAATTAGTAGTTGTAGAAGTTAATTCGGCTGTGTCA
>OVAY01001555.1:0-27747 GCA_900406395.1 Kernera saxatilis | reverse complement strand
TCTCTCTCTCTCTCTCTCTCTCTCTCGCCTCAATCCTCTGCGGTGACACTCTCCATTTAACAACTCTGTGACTTTGTCTCTCTATCCTCTCCACACTCTATATCAGTCTCTCTCTCAATCGCGAATCCTAGATCTATTGCAAATCTCTCTCTCAGTCGTGACTCTCTCTCTCTCTCAGTCGTGACTCTCTCTCTCTCTCTCTCTCTCTCGGTAAATCATCTTCCTCTCTCACCATTTGCTTTGATATGTTTGGTTTTAGGGTCAGTCCTCTAAACTGCGAGTCTTGTATCTGAATTTAATTGTAACAGCCCAAAACCGGCCCATCCAGATAAGCCCAATCTGCACATAAAGCCTAAGCCCATTTTGTTTATAGAAAACCTAAGGCACCCTATCCCTGCTCTTTCCCTATAAATACCCCACCTATTTCTTTGGAAAAACCATCCCTTTTCTCTCTAGAAAATATCTGCATAAATTCTCTCTCTCCTCTCTCTCCTCTCTCTCTCCTTCGCTGGCCCGCCGCCATCTTCCTCCGCCGTCGCCGTCCGCTGCCGCCGCCGTCGCCGTGATCCGCTGCTGCCGATCTCCATTTTCCGGCGAGCCTCTGAAACCCTAATTTTCTCTAGTTACTAAAGGTAACTAGATTCTCTTTCCTTATTTGGGATTTTCGTTTTTGGAAGTTTCCCGACTTGGAAACTTTCCATTTTTGGAAAGTTTCTTTTATGGAAAGTTTTCTTTTCCGACCTCTTTCATTTATGGAAAGTCTAAATCCTAACTTGCAGAGAAAGTAATCTTTCTTCTTTCCCTTTCTAAGCGTAGATCTTCAGTCTTTAGTAGCTGCTCTCCTTCTCTCTCATTCATTCAATCATCTTCAGTCAGGCTAAGGTGAGGATGCGTGATATGTGGATCTTAAGGCTTACGTTGATTATGATTAGGCTCAGACTGGATCTAGGTTGAGTAATGGTGTGTGATGAATGTTCGATGATGATTGATGTTGTGACATATTAATGGGAATCTAGGATCATGCTGCTTGCATTAGTAATTGCTTGCTAGGGCTGATTGTAGCTGGAGATGACCGTATGGGGAAGTTCCCATATCGTATGTTCATTTTCAGTCTGGTTTAGGCCTACGGGCATGTGGATAAATCTACGTGATAGGTCGACGGACCACTGGATCTGGGCTGACGAGCCGGTACGCATGAGTACCTTGCTTGTGATTGAGATTGCGGATTATGTGTTAGAATTATTAGGTGATTGTTGCATGTGCTCCGTTCAGGAGTCCCATATGGTTGCTTATCTGAAAGTTTTGTGTATATATGCTTCATTATCTTTGATGTGGTGTTGAGATCATGTGGGCAGGGACAACCGCTCCCACTGAGTAACTTTCGTTACTCACCCCTCCTTATCTTTTTCAGGTGAGGAAGCCGAGTGAACTCAAGTTGGCGGTCAAGTGTGCTAGTTTTCAGGAACAACGGATATTATCGATGATTCCAGTCGAGGCCGCAGTTCCTAGCGTCGTCGCCGTGTACGCACCTCAAATATGGTCCGGACGTACTGCGTTTGTACATATCCAAATTTATGAGGCAATATTTGGCGCTCTGTATCTTGATTTTCCGGGCTTCCCATCTGTCTGGAGGGAGGGTTCCGTGTTGAATATATTGGAGTATTGGGATTCTCCAGTCTGGTTTGGGATTTTCTTCTTCCTCGATGGGAATCAGGTTGTTCTCGTCTGCGACGACCTCCGCATCTAGTTCAATTGGATGGGGATCCGTGGGGTCGAGGTCGTCGAAATCCTCGTCGAGATTCTAGTTCGTTGTATCTACCTCGATTTCGTTAACCTCGGAGGGTTTGGGAGCGAGGTTGATACTTGGATTTTTTAATACCTTCTACGGGTATAACTCTTCGAACCAGAGGGTCTGAGGTCGAGGAAAGCGCCGCGAGGGCGTCTGCTGAGGTGTTTTCTCCACGAGGGATTTTGATTAGTTTGAATTTAGAGAACTGTTTTGCGAGGTCGGATACGACCTTTAAGTATGCTTCCATGCGTTCATCTTTTGCTTCGTATTCCCCGTTGAAGTGGTTAGTTACGAGCTGTGAATCGCAATGAGCTTCTATTTCTTGTACTCCTATTCCGAGTGCTAACCTTAGGCCGGCAATCATGGCTTCATATTCAGCTTCATTGTTAGAAGCGCTGAAACTGAGGTGAAAGGATTGTTCAATCACTTCTCCAGTAGGAGATACTAATCGGATTCCTATCTCGTACCCGTTCTTAGACGAGGCTCCGTCGGCGTGGAGTGTCCATTTCGTGTTCTGGCTCACTTCGCCCAGGTTCGGAGCAGGGAGTTCGATTACGAAGTCAGCGAGGACATGCGCTTTAGCGCATGTTTTCGTTTTATATTCGATATCATACTCACTTGGCTCGATCGCCCATTTAGCTAGCCGTCCCGATTGGCTGGGGCTATGCAAGACAGTTCGGAGGGGTTGTGAGGTCATGACGATGATCGAGTGTGATTGGAAGTAAGGTCGGAGCTTGCGAGCTGACATTACGACTGCTAGCGCTAGTTTTTCCATTGCGGGGTAACGAACCTCGACATCAATCAAAGTCTTACTTACGAAAAAGATTGGTTTCTGCTCGTTGAGGTTCCTCCCTTACAAGTACTCCGCTAATGGCGGCATTGGACACTGCTATGTATAGGTACAAAGGTTCTCCTTCGGCCGGTTTGGCTAGGATAGGAGGTTCTGCCAGGTAGGCTTTAAGTTGTTTAAAGGCTTCTTCGCATTTTTCGTCCCATAAGAACCGTTTGTTTCCTTTAAGGAGCTGGTAGAATGGAAGACATTTGTCTGTTGACCTGGAAATAAATCGGTTTAAGGCGGCGATTCTTCCCGTAAGTCTTTGTACCTCTCTAGTGTTTTTTGGAGAGGGCATTTCGAGTAGCGCGTTTATTTTGTTCGGATTGGCTTCGATTCCTCTTTCGGTCATGAGATAACCGAGGGATTTGCCCGATCCTACTGCGAACGTGCACTTAGTCGGGTTGAGCTTCATGCTAAACTGATTTAGTATTTGGAAACAAGCTCGCAGGTGGGGTAAGTGGTCTTTTCCTGATGAGGATTTGACGAGCATGTCGTCGATGTAGACTTCCATAGTTTTTCCTAGTAGTGGGGCTAACATTTTGTTCACTAACCTTTGGTAGGTTGCCCCGGCATTCTTTCGACCAAACGGCATAATCTTGTAGCAATATGTGCCGCGGTCAGTTATGAAAGCCGTTTTCTCTTGGTTGTTTGGATTCATGATGATCTGATTATATCCTGAGAACGCATCCATAAATGAGAGTAATTGGTGGCCGGCTGTGGCTTCTACCAATCGGTCGATATGTGGGAGTGGGAAACTGTCCTTTGGGCATGCTTTATTCAAGTCGGTGAAGTCTATGCACACCCGCCACTTCCCGTTTTTCTTTTTAACGACAACGGGGTTAGCCAGCCAATCTGGGTATTGGACTTCCCGGATCGAACCCATTTTTAATAGGCGGTCGACCTCGTCGTTTACTGCTTTGGCCCTTTCCGGGCCTAGCTTTCTGCGTTTTTACTTAATCGGTTTGTAGGTCGGGTCGACGTTCAGTTCGTGCGAGGTGACCTCGAGGTCGATACCAGGCATGTCCTCAGAGGTCCAGGCAAACGATTTCTTGTTTTCTTTTAGAAACGAAACGAGTACCTGTTTGAACGAATCGTTCAGGTCAGCCCCAATCCATACGCTTCGTTTTGGGTTATCGTCGTCAATGCTCACTTGGATTACTTGGTGGCGACGTGGTCCGTTTGCGACGCTAGGATCTTTGTTTCTTTTGAGCTTTTGTAGGGCGAGCTCTTCTTGTTTTCGTAATTGCTATTGGAGGACTTGTTTGTTTAGTTTGTACCCATCCAGGTAGCAAATTCGTGATTGTTTTTGGCTTCCGTGAACCGTTTTGATTCCGGTGGGAGTCGGGAATTTTATGCACTGATGGTAAGTAGACAGTACGACTTTCATGGAGTAAATCCAAGGTCTGCCGAGGATGGCGATGAACGGAGCTTGTTTGTCAACCACCACGAAGTCCACTATTTTCCACATTCCAGATGCGATTACGGGGAGTCGGATTGTTCCCATGGAGGTTGTTATATCTCCCGCGAATCCGGTGAGTGCAGTTTGATTGTGCATTATCTCGTAGTCAGGGATCGACATGCGTTTGAGGGCAGAGTAGAAGATTAGGTCTACTGAGCTCCTCGTGTCAATCATTATTAGGGATAATTCCCACTCGCCGACCTCTAACCTGAGGACGAGTGCATCGTCATGAGGCTTGTCTAGGTTGGAAGTTTCGTTTTCTGAGAATGTAATCTCGTTGTCGAGTCCGTTTTCAGGAGATAGATCGATTGACTTGCCCTCGACTTTCCTTTGATAAGCTTTTATCGAGTTGAGGGAGTCGCGGCAAAATCTCGATCCTCCTAGGATGAAATTTATTCGTTTTTCGGGACCAGATGGGGTCGTAGTCGAGCTTCTCGGTTGTGAGATTATGAGCTCGTTTAACTTGCCGCATAGATATGGCATAGTTAATTTGGAGTCAGCTCGCTTTTTAGGAGCAGGGGGTGGAGTTGTCAATAAGCTCGTAGAGCCACCACAGTGGTTTGCCTCAGTTAGAATGCAATCTATGCGTTTTCGAGGAGCTGGTGGTGGTGAGTTCTCGTGACTCTCATCGACTGATCTCTCCCTCTTCGCGGGGGGAGTTTTCTTTTGACTTTTCGGAGTTTTCGAATCTTCGATCGTCAGATCGACGTCTTTAATTTCTCCAGCTAACCATTTTGCGGTTAGTATATCTCTCACGCGGTTGCATTCGAGCGTGGTGTGCCCTTTTCTTTTATGGAAGGTGCAATACGAGTTTTCGTCAGGCTTTTTGCCTTTAATCATGGCGTTGTCTACACTGAAAGTGTGCTGGCCCTGGCTTTCTTTCGGGTAATCTTTTTTGAAGGATTTTTTGAACCATTTTTTGAACCATTTGTTCTCCTGCGGAGCAGATTTGCCGACGTCGAAGCATTTAGCTAGAGCTGCTTGCTCCTCTTTGGCGATGACCCAATTGGAAGCGCGGTGAAGTGCGTCTTCGATTATTGCGGGTTTGTTCGTGATGAGTGTTTGTCTAAAACTGCGTTGGTACCAGAGTGCGTTGCGTAGGGCTGCGATAGCTGCCGTGTCGCTGAGTCCGGTTACTTTCGACATTGTTTCTTTGAAACGGGTTAAGAAAGAACGTAGGGACTCGTCTGGTTTTTGGGATAGAGCCCACAGCTCCGCATCCGTGGAGCCGGTTTCCATGATTATAGAATACCGTTTAAGGAAAGCGGTGACTAACTGTTTAAAGTTGTCAATCGAGTTGGGTTCCAATTTCGAGAACCATTCTAGAGCGGGTCCATTTAAGTTTTCTGCGAAGAATCGGCAGTACCCAGCTTCCTTTTCTTCGTCACTTAGGTGAGCTCGTTCGATCGCAAGCCTGAAGGCTGTAACATGGGCTTTGGGATCTGTTTCCGATATCCCTAATTCGAATTGAGGCGACTCGGGCTGTGAAGGGGCTCCTTCATGTCTGTTCGATCAGGCGATCGATTTCGGGGGCTGCGCTACTTGCCTGGTAAACTCGGGAGTTAATAAACTGGAGCTCAGTATTGATCGATCGGCGTAAGATTTCATATTCACTTTCGGGAGCCTAAGCCCGTGTGTCGGGTGAATATAAAGATGGCCAAATGGGGTTTCGAGCGAACTGGCGATTTCCTCCGGGATTGATCTGGGTTGGACCGCGCGAGCTGGTTCCCATGTTATTCTGCTGACCTGATGGTTGCGTGGGTTGAGGAGCTCGGGGGAAGGACGTTATGGGGTCCTGGACCTCACTCCCCAAAAAATTTTGAGTCAACGGGGTTGGCTCAGTAGTCGTGCTGGTTGCCTGGGTGGGCATTGGGATACTTTGCGATGATGAGACTATCGCGGAAGCTCCTACCCATCTGGCGTTTGGGATCCTCGAGGGAAGCTCGTAACCTGGCGGGGCTGGCGGGAGCCGTGGGCCGGGTGACAAGCTCGCCTCTCATGCGAACTCAAAAGGCTGATGAGCAGAAGAGCTCGGCTCTGACCTGTCGGGTTTTAGCGAGCTCGCTGGAGCTGGTAGGGATCCCACCTCAGGGATTTGGCTGCTTGTGTGCCCGTTGGGCACGTGGATCGGAGAGAAATCCAAGCGGGTTCGTGGGAGTGGGCTCCCTATCGCCCTTGGGTAGGCAGATGAGCTCGGAGTGGTCCTCGCGAGCTCAACTATTTGTGCGGCGAAGTCAGTTTCGCATCGAGCCAGGCGGGCTAGGATGGATCGAGTGGAATATGTTTGCTGTGATGTGATTCCGATCAGGGCATTTAGCATGCTCTTGATCGCGGTCATTTATGCTGACGCGGGTGTTAAGGACTCGTTCAGCGACAAAGTCGGGGGAAGGTCTTCTGCGAGCTCAGAATAAGCTGGCGCACGTTGATCCTCCCTGATTCGTTCGGGGAGAGGACTTGATCGTCCTGTCTGGTTGATCCTGTTGTCCCGGATCTAGGCGCGACCTGAGAGTCATGGTCAGCGGTTTCAGATCGCGAAGGATCCATGTCGTTCTAACAGACCTTTATCATGGGCTCTTGGAGTTAGAAAATATATTAGAGTGTCCCCACAGACGGTGCCAAAATGTAGATGCGAGATCCGCACTCTCTATTTGTATGATTGGTGGAGATTAACGATGGGTTAGACTTCCGTCTTTGAGCTTGATCGGAACAAAGATGAGCTAGAATATATGAATTGGATTTGTATTGATAATATGTGATGATTACAAAGAGTCTCGAATAGAGGTTACAAAGTAAGTGTTTCTCTCGAGAGAGCTCGTGTGTGTGAAAGTGGCTAAGAAGATCCTCAAATGATCTTCTCTCTTATTTAAATAGGTCTGCGGCGTCCTCCATGAACTCCTTGATTTTAGGGATTAGTTGGAGATCCTCCTGGATTTTCTCCAACTTCTTTGACTCAGCCTTCTGATTAGCTCGTTCCGAGATGAGGTCGCCAGGTCGTCTTCGTTATAAATTGGATTGGGCCTAACAGATGAATTAGGCCTGGGTTTTCGGGTATTCGGTTCGGTTCCGGGTATTTCGGGTATATGACTTTTGTACCCATATAGGTACTGATAGGATTACGGTTTGGTTTCGGTTCGGTACCAATCGGTTCCGGGTCGGTTCGTAACTTAATTCACATAACCGTTTAATAACCGAAAAATTCGGATATAAATTTATTTCGGTTCGGTTCCAGTTATTTGTACCCGAATATTGCAAATTATACCCGAAAATACCCGAAAGTTGCAAAAAAACCGAAATGTTTACAAATATCCGAACGAAATTGAATGTAAACATAGGATAAAGTCTACAAAATACCAAAAAACTTTCAAAGATGAAACTGTTAAATAAGAAAGACAAACCATAATGTAAGATAGTAGAGAAATAAGAGATACTACATCAACCATTTTTTGGATTCATCGAGTCCATCCGATTGAGTCTTTGAGTTTGAGAGATAAAGTAGAAATGGAGAAAACCAGTTTTGTAGCCAACACTTCTCTGAGTAGATAGAAAAAAACAGAGAAGAATTCAGGTTCTTGGTCAACCTGATAGCTATTGAACAAAGCCATAAACACTAGCAAGGGAAAGAGAAGACATGAAGAATCAAGAAAAATACCGACGCTTCCTGTTGTGATGGTTCAAGACTTGAAGTTGTTTTAGTTTCCTTGCAAGTTGAATGCAGGTTCAAACTCTAAAGAAAAATGAATGAACATAATGTTAGAAAGCAAATTTATAAAGCCGAAATTAAAGAGAGTTCAAATGGAAGAAATTACCTCTCATAAGATCATCTTGCAACTCTACATCGGCAAGCATTTGTTCAATTGTTACCACTCCTTTTTCGTTGATATGAATCTCACATTTTAGCCATTGCTCCGTGCACATCAACACTTCGATCATGTAGTGTGTCAAACAACTCCGATATGGGTCCAATACTCTACCACGAGTGCTAAATGCATATTCACTTGCTACCGAAGACACTTGCATTGCAAGTATATCCCTAGCTACTAGTGATAAAACCGGAAACTTTGCATTGTTTCTCCTCCACCATGATAAGACATCGTACTCAGAACCTGCCATGAGTGTCGGATTCTCAACATTCTCTTTCAAGTACAAATCCAATTCACTAGATGGATCTTGAAATCCTGATTCTTTTACAAGCTCCTCGTAGAGGTTATCCATTCTTTCATATCCAATACCATTACCCAAAACCCTTCTATCAAAAACTTCACCTCCAACTTGATCTTGTGACTGAGACTGAGAAGATATTCCTTGGGATTGGGTCTGAGAAGATGTTCCTTGAGACTCAACACTACCAGTTTTGTTCACAAAGCCACTATACTCATCAAATAAACGCCTTAAGATATCCAAGACTGAATCATAAAGATGAGTAGCCTTCACACTATCTTTACCGAAAAGCGTTTCAAAACAGAGATGAGCAAACTTCATCTTCTTCCTTGGGTCAAAAACACTTGCTACTATCAAAAGCTTGTTCATTTCAACTTGTCCCCCAAAATGATCCCAATACTTCTCTAATTTCAGAATCATAGCTACGGCATTGACCCTTAATTGTTCATCCTGTCCTGGACTATTACATATTGCACTAATGTTTCTAGTAATAGTGACAATCTCATTGTAGATTTTATGTGTAGTAATAGAAGTTGAAGCCGAGAGACTCAAAGTAGAATTGTAAAAAATGATGAGAAATTGAACCAACCTGTTAACTGCATCCCAATCACCTATAGATGGTGGTCTAATCCTCTTTTTCCCTTCCACAGTTTCCAGAAAATAGTCGTTGTAAGGCTTATCTTCAGCCTCCATCTTCTCGAATTCTAATCTGAACTTCAAAGCTTGTTCTAGCATGAGGTAAGTTGAATTCCATCTGGTCTTGATGTCTAATGGTAGACTTCCCCTAGTCATCTTTCTTGTTTCCACCCGAAACTCAAAAGACTTGAGTCTGTTTGTTGAAGACCTCACATACTGAATACCATTACAAACAGCAGCAACACTCTCATCAATCTCAGCCAAACCGTCCTTCACAATCAAGTTTAATACGTGAGTAGCACACCTTAAATGCAGAAAGTCTCCTTTCAAAACCAATGCATCATCTCCGATTTGCTTGAATACTTCCTTGAATCTCCCCATAGCTGAACCGTTAGCTGTGGCGTTATCCACGGTGATGCAAAGACTTTCTTGATATCCCATTCTGCTAGACACTCAAGTAGAACATTAGAAATAGTTTCACCTTTATGATCAGAAATGTTCTTGAAACCTATGATCATCTTCCTTAACTGCCACGTAGCATCAATAAAATGAGCTGTTATTACCATATAACTAGCTGCAGTATGGGGAGCAACCCATACATCCATAGTCAATGACACCCTCTGCTTGCTACCTCCGAGAATCCTCCTCATAGTTGCTTTCCTTTGAACATACATCTGCACAATATCCTTTGTGGATGTTCTCCGAGAAACCGGCTTACACAATTTAACCTTTGAAGAAAAATGTTTCCAAGCTAAGCTCTCCACAAAAGCTAATGGCAATTCAGCTAAAACCAACATCTCATTTGTAGCTTCTCTAACTACAGAGTCAGCAACCTTTCCCAAACATAGATTCCCACCATCAGGAGTTAACACAGTTTGATTTTTTTCAACATTAGCAGCTTGCCATACCTTGAATGCCTTGCAGCCAGCTATATGTTTCTTCAGATTGGATGTGCCAGACGTGGTTTGACAAGACATTTCTTTCCCACAATAATGACAATTACATTTGTCATAATTGTCTTTGACTCTGATGAAGTGTTCCCAAACTGAAGACCTTGTCTTCTTCCTAGACTTAGAACCAGAACCACTCACTCCTTGAGTTTTTTTCCTCTTGCCTCTACTTCCAGGACTTGGTGTTTCAACATCCTCGTCTGTTCCATCTACT
This sequence comes from Kernera saxatilis, assembly GCA_900406395.1. Taxonomy (NCBI): domain Eukaryota; kingdom Viridiplantae; phylum Streptophyta; class Magnoliopsida; order Brassicales; family Brassicaceae; genus Kernera; species Kernera saxatilis. Next base: position 17,706 of record OVAY01001555.1, on the reverse strand, counting down.
TCCTCTTCATCCATCGGATCATTGTTTGGTATATTATCACAAGACGCCATCTGCATCAAAATGAAAAAAACACTCACATCAAATAAAGTAATAAACGAAATCACAAAAGACAGAACCGAGAGAAGACTAAGAGTCTAAGAATTCATCATTCATCACTAAGAAAGTAAGATAGAAATGACAATCAAACTATACTGAAAAAAAAACAATCTAAGAGTCTAAGACAGAACACTAAGAGTGTAAGACAGAACACTAAGACTGTAAGACAGCACACTAAGACAGAACACTAAACGAAAACACAGAGAAGCTGAAGAACGAAATCAAAGCATATTGAAATATTCATATCGAAGTTCTAAGCATTCGTCTAACATTACCATAGCCTAATCGTACAAATGAGAGTTACATTACCACACAGAGAGTCATAGCGAACAAAGAAAAATATGAAGCTTCTAATCGGATTACAAATGAGAGTTTCAGATGAAGAGACCCATAAGACCATACCATAGCCTAATCGTACAACTTGTTAGATTCAGAGTCTCAGACATTGAGGAAAAGATGACATAATCACATAACAAGGATCAGATTCGAAGGATTGGATCTAATAACATGATACAGATTCGGAAATGCTTGAGTTACAGAAATAAGAGAATAGAAAGAGATGAGAACTAGAAACTAGAAAGGTAAAATCGATGCATACCTCCGATAAGTTTCTCGATGTGGCTGACGGTGGCGAAGGAGAGGATATCTTTAGGGATTCCAGTTTGGGAATTGGGGTTTTTGATCTTCGAATACGGGTGATAAACGAGGAATTTCGGATTGGGGAGTGGAAACGACATAGGTAATAACCCTAGGTCGTATAAGTGGTTTTCATATCGGTTTGATCGAGTAACCGATCGGGTATCGGATAAAACCCGGAACCGAACCGATACCCACGGTTTCTAGATGTAGGATCCATCGGTTAAATAAGCCATATCCGAAACTCGATCCGAACCGGTGATTTCGGGTCGGTTCCGGTTCGGGTATTCGGTTCCGGTTTTTAAACCCAGGGCTAAGATGAATGCTCTCGGGCCCAAGCCCGACTGATGATCTAGGTCCAAATTGGACCTCGGGTTTGTGCTAAACCCGATACCAACAACACCGATGTCCAACATATTTCTTTTTTCGATTCCAAAATCTAAATTAGAAATCATTTTTTTGTGACTTTACAGAGATTGCAAGTCTATGGAATGGAATGGATAGGAGAAGATGATATGAGATTAAGGAGAAAAATCCATCAAATTAGAGATTCTCAATCAATTATAACATAAACCCGAGAATCTAGTTCTTAATTCCTTGGCTCATATACTTGAATGGATCTTCCTCATGTTCCGGAGAGTTGAGTCCAATTAGGAGATTAGAAAAGTCAGAAGAGAAGGTGATGGTATCAAAGAAGAGAAGAGAATCTCATATCAAAGACTTGATAATTTCAACTTCTCCCAAAGAACACTAACACATCCATGTATCTCATACCTTAACAAACGAATGATTCTTCGTCGAATTGAACATCCAATTCCAACCTTTCCGGCTTCCAATTAGGCGAAGGTAAGGCAAAATGAAATATCTTTTCTTCCGGCTTCAAATTCGGATCTCAATCATTCTGGAAACTGTAATACAAACTCTAAAAATCTAGATTCTTAAACATACAACCTAATTTTCTGAAATTGGTCCAGCATTTATTTTTTACTAATATACTTAGAAAGTGTCTACATAGCATATATTTTTAAAAAATATATCTATAAATACAATAAACTCTAAATTCTATATAATTTGACATATGCAATTAAAAATGCTGATTTTGTTAACTAATCATAATATTATGTTTTGTAAACTGCGAGTAGATAAATCCAAAAATAAATCCAAAACTCGATTAGGAAACCTAATCCGACAAAGGAACCCGATTAGAAAATGTTTCTTGATAGTTGAATTCAAGAGGATCGCAATTCAATGTATTGAGATGAATCTCATTTTTATTTACCTTCAAAAATTACCAACCAATAAACAAACAAAAAAAGCTTAAATAGAGGTTGAGAATATATGTTGCAATAACTTTAGAAGTTTAAAAAATTTAAGATAATCAAGCCTAAGTAGCTTAGTTTGGATCATTCGGTTTCTTGAGTATCGGGCGGGCTTGAATAGTTTTTTTTTTGTCGGATCTTAATTTTTTATTTTTGTTCTACCAATCTTGTTTCTGGTCAGACTTGGTTCAATATATGTTGTTTTTTCAAAGTTGTAAAAAAAACACGAATTTTCTTCAGACGGAAAAAAAAAAAAAAAAAACAGAACAAGAATCTTCTTGATATCTTCCATGAGATCATTACCGCGTCTTAACTCCTTCACACAAACACTTTTTGCCTCCTAATCTTTTCTTTTTGATATCTTGTCTGAAACAGAGGAGAGTGTTTGTTGTCGTTATAATTGATTCAATAATCAAGAATACTGTACAGTCAAGTCAAAGCTACAAGATCGTGTTCCAGGTTTGGTCTTTCTCTCGCTTAACTTTTCTGGGTCTCTATAATTGGTCTGCTGTACAAGTTCAAGTCAAAACTTTTTGGACTCGCTGTTCTTGATTTTGTTTTCTTGGGAGACTTTTCAATTCGGAAATTGAGGTTTTAGGGTCTTTTTTTGCTGGATCTTTGCTATAGTTTTAATGGGAATTGAGCATAAAGGGTTTCAAGAATTGGAACCATGACTTAAAGTTTCAATGTTGGATGCTTTCTCAAACCTGGAATTTTCTTTTACAGGTTTGATCTATTGAACCCAACTGGGTGGCTTATGGCTTATTGAGGCTGAGTCGTTTCTATTTGAGTATTTAGTTAGTAAAAAGCTCACCAATTATGGGTGGAGATGATTTGAGCTACACAAGATTGGTGTTTACTGCTTTGTTGGGTCTGTTAATGTTATTGCATCCCAATGAAACTTCTGCATCATCATCATCTTTTGCGGGCTCAAGCGTTTGTCAGTCTGATCACTTAAGCTACACAAAGATTGATCAACAAGGGGGGAATTTGTTCACGATTAACGGAAATCCTGTGGATAGAGTCCGGTTTTGCGAAGCCATACGGTTTCACAAAGCCAAAGGTTGTATCTTTGGGGACTCTTTCAGAGATGACTTCTGCACAGCTCATTATCTACTAGGTATATGCTCTTTCAGAGAAGTTTGTGTTCCTTTGATCCATTACCTTGGCTCTTATGTTCGTCATTGATCTGCTTCTGCTTTTATATGCAGGGAGAAGGTTCTTGGAAGAAAAATCTGTAGATGATTCGGAAGATAATGAGAGTGAATCTGAATATCGCCATGTTAAAGTCAGCTTGGCAGCAAGCGGGTTTCTTCTCTTCTGTTGTGCGCTCTGTTGTCCTTGCTTCCATAAGGAGAGGAAAGCAAATAGCCACGAAGTTCTACCAAAGGAATCTAACTCAGGTGTCACATTTTATCTTTACATAATGGCTTCACTCAATTTTCTTACTTGCAACTTCTAGTTTCAACTGAGTCGGTCTACGCCTTCTCCTTTACATCATAAAAGTGTTTTAAGTTGTATTGCATTGTTCAGACCCCGAAGATTGAAGTTTCTGCTTTGTCTCCAGAGCAATATTTCGCCTTTTTCTGTCGTTGTTGTTGAATGTTAAGCTATGGAATAACATTTTTGACATTGAGGCTCATATATTCTATCACAGTGCACCAAGTTTCCTCTTTTGAGATGAGCCCTTCTTCTGATAAGATTCCACCAAGTCTATTCCGGGCACCACCAAGTCCATCCCGTGTACCTCAAAGCCCATCTAGATATGCTATGTCCCCAAGACCTAGTAGGATGGGACCCTTGAATCTGTCCATGAATCAGATTGCTGCAGCAACTAACAATTTCTCAGAGCATAATCAAATTGGTGAAGGAGGCTTTGGGATAGTCTATAGAGGCACTCTAGAAGATGGCCAAGTGGTTGCCATAAAACGAGCAAAAAAGGTACTTTGATCATTCTTTACTTTCTCTTTGTGGTATCAAATCTGTATTGTAGTTTATTCCATCAAGTCCTATATTGTTCTTTATTCATGGAGACAATGTCCACAAAAGCTACTAATCGAGCCTTTACATGATCAACCTTAAATTATTTGGTAATAAAGTTCCCAGGGCACCTTGGGCTTGAAGTGTTAGGACATACGTAGTTTCAAGTTTCAACATCCACTATATGGTGTTTTGTGGCCCCAAGATTAGGACTTGAACTAGAGATCTCTCAGGGAGCTATCCTAGAGGAAGCAAATGGAGCTATCCATATTATTGGGTTTTAATCTTGAAGATAAAGATCTAGAGCTTGCTCTTTTATAAATAGAAGTTTAAGACGACAATATCTCCATATACTCATTTGTATTATTGAGCAAAAAAACTTCTCAAGTGTTTTTGAGTTGTAGATTATATATTTTCATGCAGGAACACTTTGAGAATCTGCGAAAAGAATTCAAAAGTGAAGTTGATCTTTTGTCTAAAATCGGCCATCGAAATCTAGTCAAGCTTCTTGGTTATGTTGATAAAGGAGACGAGAGACTTATCATAACAGAGTATGTCAGAAATGGTACACTCCGGGATCACTTAGATGGTAAGAACTTGTTCACATGTTCTGGAGCTTGTCTTGTCTATAAGAACACATGAATAAACGATAAAGCCTCCCCATTTGTTAACTGCAGGTGCTCGTGGAAGCATACTCAATTTCAATCAAAGGTTGGAGATTGTGATCGATGTTTGCCATGGATTGACTTATCTACATTCTTATGCAGGTAGAGAATGTTGTTGTTTTTGCCTTAGCATAAAGGAAAGAGTTAAACCTTGTAAGGATCTTACTTGAGATTTAACATTTTCTTTTGTCTTTAAAACAGAAAGACAGATAATCCACCGCGACATAAAATCGTCCAACATTCTCCTCACGGATAGTATGAGAGCCAAAGTTGCAGACTTTGGTTTTGCAAGAGGCGGTCCGGCTGATTCTAACCAGACCCACATTTTAACTCAAGTGAAAGGAACAGTTGGTTATCTCGATCCTGAGTACATGAGGACTTATCAGCTCACAGCCAAAAGCGATGTTTACTCATTCGGGATATTGCTTGTGGAGATACTCACAGGGCGTCGGCCAGTCGAGGCCAAGCGGCATCATGATGAGAGGATTACGGTTCGATGGGTAAGATACTTAAAATGTTTTTTCTCCAACTTGTTTCCCTCGACTTTTGCGGGCAAATTTTCATGATTCTGGTGGGTTTCTTGGCAGGCATTTGACAAATACAATGAAGGGAAAGTGTTTGAATTGGTGGATCCAAACGCGAGGGACCGAGTAGACGAGAAGATACTAAGGAAGATGTTCAGTTTGGCATTTCAATGTGCTGCTCCGACACGAAAAGAGCGGCCAGACATGGAAGCAGTTGGGAAGCAGCTTTGGGCTATAAGATCCAGTTATCTTAGGCGGTCAATGGAATAAGAAGTTATAATGCTTTTCACACGTCACAACACAAATTCTATTTAGTCTCTGTTGTTAGATAATATTGCTTCTTTAACATTTTGCCATCAAACCACTTCTTCTTCACTGGCTTTATCAAATATGAACTGAAATACCTGAAGTTAGGCCTATTCATTTTGGATAAAAGAGATTTAGATAGGTCACATGTGGTAGGCAGGTATGTTTGTGTTTGAGAGATTGTATCATAAAAGTATTTTACGAGGCTTGACAGAAGTCCCATTAATTGAAAGAGATATTGTAACATGGGAGATTTTTTAGATTTTCCAGGAAGTTTCAATTGTCATTAAAATTATATTTTGAATCACTTGTGAATTTTGAAAGTGGAATAAACAGGATCAATGTGTTTTTAATCAAGATAGAAATGTTTGAAGGACATTGATTCCGTTATATCAAAAATTGTTTGAAAATATAGCAGTATTTTCCGTGTTATGAAAGCCCATATCCTCACATAAAGCCCATATTCTCACATAAATCACAAATTGCATCTCATATAAAGCCCATATTCTCACATTAATCACAAATTGCATCCTCTTGCTCTTCCATACTTTCAATTTTCAGGTACCAAACTCTATCCCTTTCAAATTTTCGAGTTTCAAATATATGTTCTTCATGACCAATGTTTAGAATCTCTTGATTTAATGAACGAAACTCAATAAAATATCTTTTGGTAGGCTAGATAAGGTATATGAATAATGAATTTGATGATTTTTAGGGATAGCTATGGCCAAATTTTTGAAAAATCACTCAAGAACACTAAATAGCACTTTTCATGAAAAATTCGATCTTGGGGTTGAAATTGTGGTTTGCTCTTGGCAAAATTTGTTTCAATAGTCTTGTTTTAATATGGGTTTACACAATTGGTTAGTTTTTTCACTTTTTGCCATGAATTAGCTTAATTTTTGAGAATTTGGTGATTTACTTGAGCATGAACAGTGCATTTCGTGAAATTAAAATAAATAAGGAAATTTGTTAATTGTTTGACAATTTTTCCTTGTTTATGACTGCTTCAACGTGCTTACCATATTTGTTCTCATAATTTTTGGGATTGATTTGGTATTTTCACGAAAATTCAAAGTTACTTACTATGGATCAAGTTTTTTTTTCAGTTTTGTAGGTTCTTATGGCCTCTAAGCCACTGATCACTCGGTCTCGAGCCTTAGCAGAAGAGAGACCTAGGAGATCGACTTCTAAGGGAGCTAAGGAAAAGTAACCAAGTGGTTCTGAACCTCCAAGACGTTCTACAACATCAAAGAGGAAGGACGAAGAGATAATGGGACCCGAACCATCACGAAAATCAACAAAGCGACAGGATTTGCAAACGGTAGCTTGTTTCGAGGAGGAGCAGCACCATGAACAGATTGAGGATGAATCAGAACCCTCCCTTGCTGCGTTTATTGAATCACAACGGAAGTTCAGGACCAAAGGAGCACCACATTCAACCACTCAACAAGACCAAGAGCCTCCACCTGCACCGCCACGCGAACCAACCCCTCCACGGGCATTGGGACCGCGCATGGTCATTTGTGGTGATCAAATGGAGAATGGAGTCAATTACCTCCCTTTCATGGACAAGATCCAGTTTGCACCAAGTTTGAGGATCGATTACTCCACTCTGGACCTGCTTGGGATCACTCTGATGTTAATTTGTTCATAGAGAGACTTGGGCTCAGCACGTTCCTAAACCTCCCTCATCTGGACTATGAGGACCTTACAAAAGAGTTCCTTGCCACTGTTGAGCTACTTTTCCTTGAGTCTAAGGACCCCCAACATGCCTGTTTGGGTCTTCTCTCGTTTGTGATTGCAGGAAACATGTACAGTGTCTCTGTAGGAGACATTTGCAAGCTGTTTGGCTTCTTTGAGCACTTTGATTGGAAATTCAAGACAACCAAGGCTGTTAGGAACAACACTTATGGTGAATGGAAATTATTTGCTAATGAGACATACAAAGGAGGGAAGTCTAAAGCCTCACAGATCACTCACCCGATAATTCGATATGTGCATCGCCTACTTGCAGGGACTCGCGAGTCGGACTGAGACCAATGATGTTCTCTTAGATGAGTTCTTCATCCTTGCAGCACCATTCATCTCAGGACTTTACACCGCAAACCTAGGTATGGTCCTCATAAATGCCCTCATTGCTATTAAGCATAATGCTAAGGGTCTTCCAGATGACAAAACCTAGTCCCTGCCCTTTGGGAATGTTGTCACTGCTATCTGCGAAGCATGTTAGGTGGACTTACCCGGTTATGAGACCATGAAAGAGACTGCACCTTTGGACTTACTTGGACTGCAGACTTGCCAGTTTCTGTGAGGATGGGTTGATAATCCAGAGCAGTTTTGTTTTCTCTATCACAGAAGGGACACGCTTCTGCAGTTTGTTCTACTTCCTTGTGCAGATCTCTCGTTACTGAGTTCTGGTTCACCTAGCTTCACTCCTACAGACTTCTTCATCTCCTCAGCTGCTAGGCCTCGCCAGACTCTTACCAACTATTTCAGGAAGAAAAACCTGGCATTCATTGGGCATTCTCCAGGTGATCACACTATTACAGAGGACACTCATGTCGATCTTGATGATGTGTCCACGTTTTCACCTGCTGCGATTCAGCGCATAGACCGTTTAGAAAAGACGGTATCACTTCAGAGCAAGATGATCACAAAGTTGACTCGAGTCGTTAAGAAGATGGCTCTTGCACGTTTCTTCAGACACAGAGGCTCCAGTTCTCATCGTGAGGCACCCCCAGAATTCAGTGAATTCTCTCTTGCTTCAGACTTTGGTGCAGATGACTTACAGGATGATGGCCATCACCAGGGTAGCCACCATGAGCCATCCGACCATCACTCTCACCATGAGCCATCCCTTCATCACGTGGACCAGCCCCTTACTTCTCATTTGGATGACCACGTCACCTTCCATCATGATCATGATGTTGGCTTTCCCGCACAGGCTCCTATCACTGCAGATGATCTCACATATTTGACCCAAAGCACCTCGTTTCAGACCTTTGTTTCAGGTGATACATAGCCACTCTACCTTTCAGGTGAAGAGGGATCTTCCACACGTGGTCAGAAACGGTACCACACTCCACCTCTTTCACCTTGATACTCCAGACACTTCATGTTTTCTAGGTGTTTTTAACACCATCTCTATATGTATCCTATTTTTATGTTTTTCTTTTATATTCTCTTGAGTCAGTCCACTCCCTTCGGTTGACTGCTTTTGCAACCGGGAGGGTGCAAAGTAAGACTGGGGGGAGTTCTATCCGTTACTAACGCATTTTTCTATTTTTGAGTTATTTTAATGAATTTTATCGAGTCTCATGTTTTATTGAGTCAAAACATGTAGGGAACTATGACCTTGTCTTATGATAATTTTCAAACCTATATGTACTTTGAACTATTTTCCTAGTGACCATTTGCAGGACTTGTTTGGAAAGACGATATCCAGAAACCAAATGACTCATCTTACCCCAGAAAATTCCATCTTACATAAATTTTTGCTAGATCAAAAGTTGACTCCGTTTATTTTGACTACTAATCTTATTTTAATTTTCTCATTAAAGGTGTTAGATCAGGGAAACAAACCAAACATTCAGAACTTCTTACCCCATTTTTACCACTCTATGGATCCTGAATGGCCAGCTCATTTTTAGTTGGTACCCTACCCTTAAAACTCTTTTATCTCCTTTCAGACCTCATGCATTCTTGTTTTTCATTGTCATAAGTGCAGATATGTGCAAAAACATCAGAGAGAGAGGACTAACAGTTTTTCAGCCACAGTAGAAGAAGGCCAGGAAACGCAAAAAAGGGTACAAAAACTTAATAAAGAGTTTTAGCAATTTCCTTGGAAAAAGCACATATTATATAAGGGTAAAAATTTGTGTCCTTAGAGACTTATTGTAAAGCTAAAAACGTTTTCCTTTCAAAAAAAAAAAAAACAGAAAGAAAAGGAAATGTTTAAGCTAATTAATGGTCTTTTGTACAATAAACATCCCAAGGAATGCCATAAATCATAATGCAAAAGAGTTGAGCCATTTACAGAGACTTACAGAGAAGAGTCCAAGTCTGGGGAGAGAAGATTAAAGGCACCAAGTGGTTGGAAACTGTATTCATCAACAGGTTCATTCTCTCTTACTGTTTTGCATAATATCTTGCATCCTCCGGAGCGACTGGTGACCCTAAACACTTTAAACCCCCACTAAACACTAAAACAACCTTTTTAAGTACCTAGCGCCGTCTACCCTGAATGATATCCTTTGATGAGAAGCTCACAAAACACTTAAAGAATGTAGGGACTCAACTAACGAATAAGGCAGAGTTTTTATAGGTTTGGAGTTCAGATGGATCGTTTGCAAAAGTTGTGGAGGGAGTATAGTGAGTCTGCTCTAACCAAGTTTTATGTTTAATGTGGTCTGCTGGTTATCTTTCAAACACAGTTTCAGAAGATCTGTGAGTTTCTGTGATTTTCAAACCTCTTTTCTATTCTTAAATTCGTTGTTTGCTTGAGAAGAAGCAAAAGTCTAAATCTAGGGGAGTTGATATACTTCTGTTTTTACCGTTTTTATAAGTGCTTTTATGGGTTTAATAACGTGTTCTCGTGAAGTTTTGACTGAAAATAAGTAGTTTTTAGTCTATGTATAGCCTTTAACCTTTCTACAGGACATTTGAGCAAAAGTGTGAATTTTTGGCGAAAAAAGATTAAGCTGATGGGTCAAAAGTTCAGCATCCGTTCGTGGCCATACCGTCATTGGAATTGCTTCAAATTTGGACACGAGCTAGCCACTATTACCATCTTTCCATAGCCGTTTGAATCGTTGGATTTGGAGATACGAGCTGAAAGTTATACGCATTGGAAAATGGAACTGTGAAGTTGTTTTCGCAGAAACTAGACCGGGTCCGTGGACCGGACGGAAGTTGCCTTTGTCCCTGACCGGTCCACGTGACCGGTCCACCGCCTGAAAAGTTGGATTTTCATGTTTATCCACTTTTCTTGTTCCCAATAGGTTTAGGTTTACCTAGGGCCGACTTATAATTTTTTTTATAAAATTATATAAATATTTTTTAAAAAGTATAGAATAAGTATTTTTGGTAGAATAATTTATTTAGATATATATTTTTTTTTTGTTTTTATAAACAAATTTTTAATATATACCATTAAAAAAAATACTAAACAATTTTATTTAGAAAAATTTAAAAATAGTTAAATTTTTTTTAGTAAAAGGACTAAATTTCGTTTTTGCCTCGTGGCCTTGAAAAATCTTGAGCCGGCCCTGGGTTTACCCTAGTTATATATAGTCATTTTTTAGCCTCTTAGGAAGGAGAGACGATATTGAGAAACACTTTTACTTAATTTACTAATCTCTTTCAAGTTTTAAAAAGATCTAAGGGAGATAATTGTTCTCTTTTGCACCTTGTTCTAGAGAAAATTTCTAAACTCTATTCTCTTCTTAATTGCAGTTTCGTTTATCCTTTTCCTTTAACCATGCTTTTGATTTCGTTTTTAATTATGTATGAGTAGTTCTTTTAGTTAGGTTAAAGGGAATCAAAGAGTTTTCATAGATTGATTAGGCATAGATCATAACTTAAGGATGCATCTTTAGAGTTCTTTACTATAACTGTTTTTAATGCTTGTTACTTTCTTGGTCAACTTGTAAAACGATCATAGAAGAGTTCTACATTCCAAAAGTCTAGTAGAATCCCTGATCTAGTTATTTGTAAGCTAAGGGTTATAACCAACGAGAGCTGAGTTATAGACTTTAGTGAACAATTGAATCCTGAACCAAATTAATGCATATTGATCTATCTAACGACATGCGAGAGTTTAGCCTTTAGATAGTAAAGTATAGGGGCTGGAGCCACGAGAGTGGAAAAGCTTTATATCCGTGATTTGAGTTCTAGAACGTTTCTTAATCATCCCATGTTTCTTTATATTGCTAGTCCACTCCATGATTCTTTGCAATTACCCTAAAAGCCTAACGTTTTCTCTTATTGTTCAAACTCGTTTTTACTTACTTGCTTAGCTATTTGGATTTCGTGACAGCCCTCATATTTATCTTGACTTAGATAGGTTTTGGTTTTATAGATTCGTAGTGTAGCCGCAATCTTTGTGGGATCGATACTTTAAGTTCTATAATTGATACGTTGTGCACTTGCAGTTGATTTATTGTGTCTTCTTAGGGAAAACTTGAGCACATCAAAAGGTATTAAAGAGATGTCACGAATCTAAACTAGAAAGCAGAAGACTAAAAACGATTTTAGAAAACAGGTAAGATAAACGCTAGGTATTCAGGTTCATCGCAGAGGATCATAAACTATTAGTCTTAGGTCTATCAATAGGGATGTGGTTAAGCCACATTCTTAACTCAAATTCACTTAACTTTAAAGTTTTCCCACTCTCGTGGCTTCAGCCTCAATATCTCACTACCCAGAGGCTAAACTCTCGCATGTCGCTAGATAGATTGATACGCTTTAACATGAACATTATTCGATATGTTTACTAAAGTCTATAACTCAACTCTCGTTAGTTATAACCCCTAGCTCATCTAAAATAGATCAGGCCACTTACTAGACTTTTGGAATGTAAACGAACCTGAGAACAGTAGCTAGGTGATCAAGTTAGCTAACAGTAATAGAAACAAGACTAGACGAAGAACAATTGTGATATCCCTGTGTATTTGACCTTAGATCTAACAATCTATGAGCTCTCTTTGATATCCCCTAAGCCTTACTAATAAACTATTCTAAACTAAACATAAACAAAATCAAAAGCATAAGAAAACGAATTGCATTCAATAAGAAAAAAGATGACAAATTAAAGAGATAAGAATTCTTCTCTAGAACAAGCTGAGAGGTGAGTTATTCTCTCTTGGGAGCTTAGATCTCTCAACTAATAACGTGAATACAATTTTCCTAGATTCTAAGGAGCAGCTCTCTTGCCCAAGAAGCTAAAAGTCAGTTTTATAGTGCTAGGTCTTGATAAAGTCGGTTTTGAAGAGATAGGACGAGATAAGGCCAAATCTTTAAAGAGAAATTTTTTGGACTGGACGCGTTTTAAACCTTCTGCGTCCGGTCCATACATCCAGTCTTCCAACTGGGAGACTCAAAATCGTGCCTTCTCCAAGTTTTGTGAAGGACCGGTCGTGTTTTAAGCATTTTGCGACCGGTCCTCGCGTCCGGTCTTCCATGGGTGCGAGGCCAATAGTCAAGAAGAGTGGACCGGTCGCATAGATAGTGAGTTGCGAGTGATTTTTTGCTGCAAAAAAGTGAAGAAATAAAGTTAATTAAGTCACATAAAATTTTGATTATTGTTGAATTAAGAGTCGTGTTTGAAATTATTTTTCCTAACCCCTAAATGGAGTAAAAAGCTTAGATATTGAGTTAAGAACCTGCTTGTTAATAATGACTCACCTTATTCATTTGAATTGAGCTTTCTAGGAGAAGATTAATAATAATAATGTACTTTCCACCAAAGAGACAATAAGGAAATAGATCATGGATTTTGATTTCTTAGCATATGGATTCAAATATAATAGTGCATATAACATAAACATTTCCTAAGAAAATGCCCAAACTTGTTAATATGCTACTTATAAGTTATTTGTTTCAACTTACTTTAAAAGTGTATGACGAACTTAAAATAATAAATGTGTTAGTGGAAAATCGGTTATTTCATACCTCCACAATTACACTATGTTGAATTCATACATGCACTATAACATACCTCAAGTTAATAAAAATTTGAATTTCATACCCTAACTTTTTTTTTTGTGCAAAATCATACATACGCCCTAACACTGTTATTGTCCCGTCAAATCTTGACTACGTAGATTCTATGTATGCAACGACTTCATTTTGGATTAAAACAAAACTAAAAAGTGCAAGTTAAACAACTTCGTTTTCAATTACTCTAGTCTTCTTTCTCCTTTCTTTTTTTCTCTCATTCTCTCGACGGGGAGATATAACGTTTTAGGGTTTTTAAATTTCTAGGGTTCTGGTAATTGGCAAGGATTAATTGATCCCAATGGCATCATCAGTGAGTTCAGGTGAGTGATTAGATGCGAATTTTAATTTTGTTTAATTCAAATCTAGCATTTTCTGTAATTTAGATGTGAAATTGATTAGAAATTGGTTAAGGAGTAAGTGATACCGGTGAGCTTTGAGGAGACATCAGCTCTAGAATCTTTTCCTGCCAATACCACTGCTTCAAACTCCTTTTTAGATTCCATTGATTCTTGCTCTGGTACAATATGTCCCTCCTCTGGCTCAGATTCATCCCATTCACCCTCCTCTCTCATGTCTGCCAGAACAGAGTAGTGTCACAAAGGAGGGTGGTTTTACATGGAATACATCAGGGTTCTGTGCGTGCGGTGAAGGAAGAAAAGCTGAACAAATTCAGAGCCGAAACAATGCAGCTATCCATGCTTTGTGTAACACAGGGAACTGCGGGTGAAGAGGTGGCAATACAGTCTATGTCTACTGTCCCTTCCGTCTTTCTTCAAAACTCATCTGTGGAAACTTTACTTGCTGATTTCGCAGATGTCTTTGCTGAACCCGACGAGTTACCACCTTTCCGCTTACACCATGACCACAAGATTCCCTTGATTGATGGTGCTAATCCGGTGAACCAACGGCCTTATCGCTATGCAGTTCATCAGAAGAATGAAATTGACAGAATTGTTCAGGATATGCTATCCAGTGGTACCATTCAGGCTAGCTCTAGTGCATTCATATCTCCAGTGGTCTTAGTAAAAAAGAAAGACGGCTCGTGGAGATTATGCGTGGACTACAGAGGTCTGAACGGGCTTACTGTCAAAGACAGGTTCCTATTCCACTCATAGATGATTTGATGGATGAACTGGGCGGATCAAGTATCTATTCCAAAATAGATTTGCGAGCTGGATATCACCAGGTGCGGATGTTTCCTCGGGACATTCATAAAACAGCCTTTAAAACGCATAGTGGGCACTATGAGTACATTGTTATGCCATTTGGCCTCACTAATGCTCCTGCCACATTCTAAGGGTTGATGAATGCTGTTTTTAAGGAATTTTTGAGGAAGTTTGTGTTAATCTTCTTCGATGATATCCTGATTTATAGTGGTTCCATGGAACTACATCTGCATCACTTAAGATGTGTCTTTGAAGTGATGTGTTCTCAGCAGCTTTATGCTAACAAGAGCAAGTGTGCCTTTGCGACCACGAAGGTGGAGTACTTGGGACACTTCATCGAAGCAGCAAGTGTTTCTACTGATCCTGCAAAGGTACAAGCAGTTACCGATTGGCATGTTCCCCATAATTTGAAGCAACTCCGAGGGTTCCTTGGGTTAGCTGGTTATTACAGGCGGTTCGTGAAGAATTTTGGCACTATTGCCCGACCTCTGACACAATTGACAAAGAAAGACTCGTTCAATTGGTCCGCCGAAGCTCAAGTGGCGTTTGAGGAGCTGAAGAACCTCTTGTGCAATGCGCCAGTTCTGGCCCTTCCACTCTTTGACAGACCTTTTGTGGTGGAGACTGACGCTTGTGGGCACGGTATAGGGGCTGTCTTGATGCAGGAGGGACATCCTTTAGCTTATATCAGCCGACACTTGAAAGGTAAGCAACTCCATCTTTCAATTTATGAGAAGAAGTTGTTAGCCGTGGTATTTGCAGTTCAAAAATGGCGACACTATTTACTCAATAGCCATTTCGTGATCAAAATGGACCAGAGAAGCCTCAAGTATTTATTGGAACAGAGGTTAAACACCCCTATTCAACAGCAATGGCTTCCAAAGCTCCTTGAATTTGACTATGAGATCCAGTATAAAGAGGGGAAAGAAAACTTAGTGGCAGATGCTCTCTCTAGAGTGGATGGGTCGGAAATACTTCACATGGCTTTGTCGGTGTTGGAATGTGACTTAATGAAGCGTATTCAAGATTGTTATGAGACAGATGGGGCACTGAAATCCTTGATTGCGGATCTGCAGGCAAAACCCGGTTCTACGAAGCATTTTGTGTGGTCTAAGGATGTCTTACGGCGCAAAAATAAGATAGTGGTTCCCGCGGATGTTGAACTTCGAAAGACCATGCTAGAATGGCTTCACAGTTCTGGGGTCGGTGGTCATTCAGGCTGGGAAGCAACGCACCAACGAATTAAAGGTCTTTTTTACTGGAAGGGTATGGCCAAGGACATTCAATCTTATATCCGCAGCTGCTCCATATGCCAGCAGTGTAAATACGACAATGCGGCTTCTCCAGGTCTGTTACAACCTCTTCCAATCCCTTCCACCATTTGGGCAGATATTTCAATGGATTTCATAGAGGGTCTTCCTACTTTTTTTGGAAAATCCATTGTTTTCGTGGTGGTTGATCGTCTCTCCAAGGCTGCCCACTTTGTAGCTTTGAGTCACCCCTACTCAGCTGTTACTGTGGCACAAGCTTTCTTTGACAATATCTTTAAACTTCATGGATTACCAAGCTCTATTGTCAGTGATCGTGACGCGGTGTTTCTCAGTGATTTCTGGAGGGAACTGTTCACATTGCAAGGTGTAGCCCTTAACTTCTCTAGTGCCTACCACCCGCAGAGTGATGGACAAACAAAGGTCGTTAACAGGTGCCTGGAGACATACCTGAGGTGCATGTGTAGTGACAGACCGTATTTATGGAGCAAATGGTTATCGCTTGAAGTATTGGTACAACACAAACTTCCATACATCAGCTTAGACGACACCCTATGAGATCGTCTATGGCCAACCACCTCCGCAACATCTCTCTTACTTATCTGGTGAATCTAAGGTAGCTGTGGTGGCTAAGAGCTTGCAGGAGAGGGAGAACATGCTGTTAATCCTTCAATTTCATCTGTTACGCGCTCAGCATAGGATGGTACAAGGGGAAAATAAGAAACGTTCAGAGAGAAGCTTCAGCCTTGGGGATTAGGTGTATGTGAAGCTACAACCTTACCGCCAAAATTATGTTGTTGTCAGGGCAAATCAGAAGCTTGCACCAAAGTATTATGGCCCATACAAGGTGGTGAATAAGTGTGGAGCCGTTGCTTATAAGTTGGAGTTACCCACGACTTCAAGGATACATCCGGTCTTTCATGCTTCACAGCTGAAATTAAGAATGGGAAACAACACTGGGTACACACTTACCTACGGTGATTCAAGACGTGCTCACTAAAGAACCTGAACGTATCTTGGAACGCAAGATGGTGAATAGACAGGGCAAAGCAGCAACCAAGCTGTTGATTAAGTGGTCTAATGAAGATGAGGCTGAAGCCACTTGGGAGTTTCTGTTTGATGTGCTGCAGAAGTATCCCTCATTTCAACCATGAGGACACGGTTGCTCGGGAGGGAAGGATCTGATGCAGGGAATTAGTATGCAGACACGTGGAGGGTAGAGATTTCATATGAGTTAAACGGTGGAGATTAAAAGCTGGAATCACATGGCGTTAATAATGGGAAAAGAGAATTCTCAGTCACTTATGCATTTTTTGTCGTTGAGATTCATATCCTTTCTCTCTCTGTTCATAGACAATTCGGTTCATCCTATACAAAGAATCTTTTCTTATTTCTGAATTTCTGTAAGTTGGACTTGGGATTTCTTTGTTTTATGAACATTGAGTCTCTTTGGGAAGTAATTTGAGGTTTATTTGTATCACTTCCTTAGAAGCACGAAGGAGCGAACTCCACGAAGACGAATTGCAGGTTGAGGATGGAGAGGATGGTTGCTTTGTAAGGGGGCAGAGCTCCGATGCCGGAACCGTCTAGGGTTTTTGACTGTTCTAAATTCTGCTTAAAACACTTCTCCTTAAGATTGGAATGTTTCGCCACTTTATTCTGTTGTATATAGAATAAAAAAATCTTATATAGAATTCCTCCTCTCCCATCTTTTTTTTATTCAGTTTCCTGATTTTACTATAAATATTATTTTTGTCTGCATATAACATAGTTTGATTTTTTAAAAATTGAATCATAATTTTTTTTAAAAATGGATAAAATATTTAAAGTGTAAAAACAATGTTCTAAACTATTGTGTTCTATGTAGCGCAACATATCGTTATATTAAATGAGGTGTGAAAAACACTCCACATTCATCCTTAGAGTGGTTGTTTACTGCTCTGTCCTTAATAAAAATCTAATCTCAACCGTTAATTTTTCTGTTTGATGATCTCAGCCATTCGTTATTTTTTTGTTTTTCTTTT
>OVAY01001554.1:0-26382 GCA_900406395.1 Kernera saxatilis | reverse complement strand
ATCTTAGCCACAACCATTTTCCTAGTTTTCATTGTTCCCCTAAGAGCCCAAGACAGCGCACAAGACTTTTTGGCAGCTCACAACCGAGCACGAGCCGCGGTAGGTGTGGGTCCTTTAAGGTGGGACGAGAGGGTGGCTGCTTATGCTCGCAACTACGCGAACCAGCGTAAAGGTGACTGCGCTTTGGAACACTCGAGCGGGCAATATGGGGAGAACATCGCTTGGAGCAGCGGTCGCATGTCAGGCGTTGACGCGGTTAACATGTGGGTGAACGAGCAAGTTGACTACGATTATGATTCCAACACATGTGCTTGGGACAAAGTGTGTGGCCATTATACTCAAGTTGTGTGGAGAAACTCGGTGAAGTTGGGATGTGCAAAAGTGAGATGCAACAATGGTCAAACCTTTATTACTTGCAACTATGATCCTCCCGGTAACTATGTTGGCCAGTGGCCTTACTAAAAATAAATCAAAACCCCCCATTTGAATGTTTCGAAGTAATTGATGTTATACACATGTATGTGTTGTTGTTTCTATGTTGTTCGGTTATACTTATACCAATCAGCTATCCTCATCTAATAATGATTGGTTTGTCCGGTACGGTCCTCTTTTGTACCATATTATATAAGTGTATTTAAAAATGGAATAAGAAAAGTGCAATGCTACGGCTTGCACTTGCTTCGTTTGCTATATGAAAATCTCCTCTCTTTTTTTTGTATTTATACGTATAACACATGCTTAGTGCCCATATATTTTGGTTTATTCTTTATATTTTAAAATGTTTTTCAGTTTTTTTTTTTTGTCAATCTTTTGTAAATTGCAAGGTAGTTGCGAATTAATATATGTCAAACACAAATCATTGTAATCTTTACTTTTTTGCATTTTAATTGAAAGCCTTTATCAAAAAAAAAAAACAAATGTTCATTTTCTTCTGTTTGCGCTTTTATGTGTAAATATCAATTTATTTAGGAAAGCATTGTAAACATATGTAATTGGTGAACTTATATTAAACAATTGTTAAACTTATATTAATATTTTAAAGGGAAAATCCCATTAAAACCACTAACTATTTAATTAGTTATTAAAAAAAATCAGAAACAAATGCTGAATTATTAATTAAAATAATTGAACCCTATATATTTTTCTCATATGAATATAAACTCTATCAATGACTAGAGTCAGAGAAACAACAGTCTTACGTATGTAGTTTTACTTTTAATTGATAGGTTACCGAATTCATATAAAATGTGATTTGTAAACAAACTCCTTGTGGGTTATCCGGGAGATAAAAACTATAGAGAAATAACGTGAGCTAGACGGAAAGACTATTATTTGCAATAACTAATATTTTTCATTGACAACGTCTGAAAAGGCACGTCATGCGGCTGCTTTGGCAAGGAGGCTATGCAATATTATATGAATATGATGTAAATATTAAAATATGAACACTTCTTTGTATTCAGGTATAAGAGAATATGCCAAGCTAGGGGTTGGGTACTTGGGTTCAAAACTTCAAACCTTTAGCCGATTTTTTAAAACGTTTCCAAACCAACCTTAATTTTTTTTTCTATAATATGTTTTTTTGGGTTGTTTTTGTTCTACTATCGATCAAGACTGATTTCAAACTAGCGACTCAGTTTTTTCCGTAGATATATGGTATATATCTAAGGATTGTTGCGCCGTTAGATTGACAAAGAATTTTAGGAAGTGAGTTTTAGTGCCTTTGCTCTTTTTCGGTTGAACGGAATGATTCTAACTCATACTATATATCTTCAATTCTTCATCACCAAATAATTCTTATTAAAATGAAAAAATTGGAGGTTTAGGCCCTTTATGGTGTGTTAGTTTTAAAATCATTGAACACTCATTTTGAGACTTGATTTACATGCTACTGAATCATACCTTTTTAGGTCAACTCTTTACCTTTTTGACGACTGACTTAATTATCTTTAGTTTAATACCACCACCAAGTCCAACCATTCGAATTTTTCTCTCTCTAGATCTTCAATCGTTGTTTTATTAATATTAGAGTATTGTATAAAGTTTATTTTGTCTATGCACAAAAAACTATTTTTTGTTGTCAATAATTAATTGCCGGATTAAAATATCAAAAACTGTTATTGTAACTAAGTTCGCATAATTTCAAAAGAAAAAAAAATGGAAAACGAGATTTTATATAACTGTTTGTAGAATATATATGTTTTATATGGTGTGTATACCATATTTAATATCCTCATTTGAACTATTAACTTTTTTCCCCGTTTTCTAGAGAGTACTGGTTAAACCAATGAACCAGAAAAGTGTTCCATCACCCTTAGGCCTTAGCAATCCGATCCGAATTCCTAGATCTAAGCGATTAATTGTTTTATTCTATTGTGTTTCTCTAAAGTATTGAACAAATTGTTGAACCAAAAATACAAGTCACAATTAATTCTTCCTTATAATATCTAATCCACAGCCGAAACCAATAATTTTAAAGATATTGTTCCATCATCCTTAGCCGTCCGAGATACTCATCACTCTCTACAACCATTCTTACTTTTTTGAACAACTTAAAACCCTAGTAACGTGCGCACATCATTAATTCACAATGTTCGGAAACTTAATTTCAAATACATTTTTTAGTCAAATTTACTTCAATACGTGACACCAACTAGGCCCTAAACTATAGTTTATATATATCCATATAATATACAAATATCGTAAACTTTCTATAAGTACCGATCACAAACACAAGTCATCTCACATTGTTATTGTTCAATAGATATTTTACAAGATCAACAACCTGTAAATCATTAAAATGTTTCATAAGGTTACTATAGAAGCCTTGCTTCTCCTACTTCTCATCAACTACTTGACCCAAATCGATGTTTCTTTCGCACAATATCAGCAGTCCCATGACTCTCCTGACAGCTACCTCAGACCACACAACGCAGCCCGAGCCGCCGTCAAAGTCAGGCCTCTAAGATGGGACTTCGGTCTAGCTGCTGTGGCTCAGGACTACGCAAACCAACTAGCTGCCGGTCCCTGCAGTCTCGAACATTCCTCTGGACAATATGGAGAGAACCTTGCATTGGGCAGTGGAGACATGTCCGCGGCTCAGGCGGTTGCGATGTGGATAGATGAGAAGTCGTCTTATGATTATTACTCAAACTCGTGCCACGGTTCGGCTTGTGGACACTACACGCAGATTGTGTGGCGTGGCTCAGCTCGGCTCGGTTGTGGTAAGGCCAAGTGTGGTAATGGTGAAAGTATTGTTGTGTGTAACTATGACCCTGCAGGCAATTATATTGGATCTAAACCATATTGATTTCAAATTCAATTGGTGAATGTGNTAAACCATATTGATTTCAAATTCAATTGGTGAATGTGTGTAAAGATTGTTGTGTTAATTTCTCTTCTTTTTTTTTTTTTTTTTAATTTGAGAATCCAGTACATCAGAGAAACATACTTGTTTTCTACAAAATATGAAGTTAAAAATTGTACAAGTACAAAGTGTTAAGCGACTTTCCTTTTTGAATGCATAATCGAAGGATAACGGAGAAAATACTTTTCTTAATCCTAATGTCTAAAAAACAAAGATTAATACATGTTTGACAGATTTGATCTCATAAGCCTTTGACACTGCCGGCTTTATAGAGATTATATAAAAGAACAGAACAGCGCACATTTTCTTCAATGTCTCCAGACTCTGGTTTTTTTTTTTTTTTTTTTTTTAATTTAAAAAAGTTAAAAGCTTATTATACCAGACATTCAAACAAACTTCAACAAAAATAAAAGATAGTACATGGGAAATTAAACTTAGTTTAAAAACACGTAGCAATTTTGACATGTCTAATACGAAATTTTGTTTTTGAAAAATTCTAAACCATACAGAAAATAAAAAAGAGAAGGGGAGGGAAGATACAGGAAAAGCCTAATATTATTGAACAACGTAACATACATTCTTAAATGAATTGAAACCTAACTCAATCTTGAAATTTGAAATCCTTCATGTTGGGTTAACTATATTATGCCATTAATTTCATTGTATCAAACCCTGGACTCACCTCTTTAATGCATGCCTCCTAGCTACATTCTTAATGATGGAGTGTTTTATTGGTGCATATGTGCAAATTAAAACATCATATTTTTGCTGTCCATCTAGTATTCTAGTTACTAATGAAAACATAATAGATATTAGATTGTGGTTAAATGGTTTGAAGAAGATCAATTCTGTTTATAGAGCAAAGTGGATTTTTTATTTTTATAAAGTTCTAAGGAAAACTTATACTTGAGGAAAACAGAGAGGAAGTGTTTTGTTCTCATTTGAACCATTGTAAAATCCAATAAGATATAATAGTTTATAGTTGAAGATTTACTAAGTCTGTATACTTGGTCTCATTAATTGGAATAAGAAAACCAAAAAAAAAAAAAACAGCTGATAAAACAGAGCATGTTGACCCAAAAAAAAGAAGCAACATTCGACGATATATTAAATGTGTACTTGCTCTCAACAAATATATTTCTCTAGTCCACTTTGACCACTTCAAGAATGAGTCATACACATTAGTTTTTTTATTAATGCTAAAAGCCTAAAAGCATTTTCTGACAAACCATCCTACTCAGATAAATTTGAAATAATACTCTACTTCAGTTTAATTTAATTCCTTTTTCAAATTTTGGATTAGGGGCTGAATAGTTGTATAGAACTCGATTTCATTGTTGACAATTTTTTATATAATTTGGTTGATTCCATTTCGTTTTTTGGTATGATAAATATTTGTTCTTGTTATTATTTTTTCCTCAATATCTACATCTACATAGGACTTCATTTCGCCATTCCAAAAAATATGATTACAATTATTATTATTTTTTTTTTTCATTTTCATTATTAGAATGAGCTCTGCGAATTGAAAAGGAAATTAAAGATTACTTAATTATTGCAACTAGTATTCAATTTCAATAAAATATAATTGTCAATAATTGAAAATTATTCACAAAATAATAATAAAAAAAGAGGGAGTAGACAATAGTCATCGCTTCACCCTCTTTGCATTGTCTGGGCCTTACCTCTGTCCTTCACACTCTTTCCTTCTTCAAAGTTTTTCTCGTTGTTTCCTTACTATAAACTCTCTTTAGATTAATCGAAGCTCAAAAGCTTCTCTGTCTCCTTCTCTCAGGTAACTCTATCTTTAACTCTTAGGTACTCTCTTCCTCACAAAACTCCAATTTTCTTTTCTGTTGTATCCGAATCTGATTCTTTTCCTGCATTCTCTTTTTGGGTTTTATGTTCTTGTTTTGGTTGTAAGAATTTAAGCTGTTTCAAGAAATGGGTTCTTGATTTGACTCCTCTAGATCGAAGCTTTCCTTGGTGTTTCTTCTGCCATGTCCCTCCCCTTCTTCTTCTACTTGTTATTCGTTTAATTTGTCTACAAGATTTGGGGGTTTCAGGTTCTCAGTTTCCATTTGCTGATTAGGGTATCAATTTGTCTAGTTTGGTTTGATTCTCTCTTTACTTTGTACTAACTTGCATCATGGTTGCAATTAATTGGTTTTTTTCCTTATGCATGTCACATCTTCTATTGTTCTTTTTTGGTTTTAAATGAATTCCAAAATCAAAACTTGGTTTAGAGGAAAACCAAACGATCTTAGGTGATTGATTGTCTTATTCTATAAAAGCTGTTCCTTTATTGTCTCAGGTTAAAAATCTAAGTATGGTATTTGTATAGCTGTGAGAAGATTGAAGGAGTTTTGTTTAAGATGAAGAAACCATCAAGCAGAAGCCAAAGAGGGAGCAAAGGTATCAAAGGGAAACATGTCCTGCAGATATGTGTTCTGCTTGGAGTTTGCATCTGGTTAATCTATCAAGTAAAGTATTCTCATGATAAAAAGAAAGAATTTTATGAGAAAGATGGCAAGAAATCGACGGTGTTGTTGTCAGAGAGCGAAGATGGATTGGTGAAGCTTGGGAGAAAAGATCTTCTTCCTGGTTATCATAACCAGAACGAGAAGCATGTGGAGGAAGATGAGGATGAAGAAGAGGTTAGCCGTGGAGAAGAAGAGAAAGAGAGGAAGAGTAAAGTAGAGAATGGTAATCATGAGGAGGAGGAGAAAGAAGAAGAAGAGGAAGTTGTTGAGGAAGATGAAGAAGATAAGAACAAGCAAGGAGAGGAAGTAGTTGAGGAGGATGAGGAAGAAAACAAGCATGATGAAGATGAGATTGATGAACAAGATCAAAGTAAAGCTGACGGAGATACTGATAAGGATGATGAATTACTTGAAGAAGAGAAAGAGAGTGGCTCGAATGAGAGAGATGAGAAAGAAAAAGAGACCAATCAGGCAGATGAGATTGATATGACCGTTGATGAGGCGCGCGAGGAGCATTACAAGGCAGATGATGCTTCCAGTGCGGTGTCCCATGAGTCCCGTGTACTGAAAACTGAGAAATTGAAAGAAAGTTCTGGGAATTCAACTGAAACTGCTGAGGAGAACAATTCTAATGTCACTACAAGCGAGGTTGAAGTTCAGAAGGAACCTGTGTTGAAGATAGGAGAAGCTGAAAGCGGCGATTTTGTGGAGAAAGCAACCACAGAAGTGAAAGATGGTGACAGCGAATCATTTAATTCTGAAACAAAAAGCACGGTAACTGAATCGAGAGGTGAAACAGTTAATCGCAATTCAACAGAAGCAATTCTTGAAGCTTCAGGATTTTTGCAGAATGAAACAGAAATCATGCGAGAACGGAGTCAAGAACATGACAAAACTGAAGATGGTGCACCGCCTTCGGGATCCTCTGATCTACAGACTGTCTTCAAACTTGAGCAAACTCATAATGAATCTGATCCCAACATCACTGTTTCTGCAAACATTACCAACAACGACTCCATTCAAGATGAGTCCAAGAACTCAACTTCAGAGTCTTCTCTAATTGAAAACATCTCAGGCTCGAACACAACTGAGGTGAAGGAGAATGCAAGGTCTGAAGGTGATGATGAAACAGGTGAAAAGGAAAGTTCAAACCTTTTTTCCACAGAGCAAACGGATGAAGCAGATGACACTTCTGAAACCACAATATTGCAAGAAGAGAGAGAATCTCTCACTGATCCACAAACTCTGCCGGATATAAGAATAGAAGGGAATGAAGAAGATGAAGAAGATGCGATCTCAGCAGAGTGAAAGAAGCTCCAATGGAAAAAAAGGGATAAGTTAATGTGAATGTTTTCTATGGGTTTTTCTGCTTTTGCGGCTGTCATAGTAAAAGCTAAAAACATCAGTGTCTGTCTCTGTTACTTTAGTTTCCAAAACTGTATATTCATCTTGAACTTTGGCTACGGATTTGCTTTCACCGGTCTTGAGGAAACTAAGTTCAGTACTAACAGTAAAAGAAGAGCTCAACAATTAGACAGCCAAGTGGTTTCCTCTGATCTTTCTCGTATGAACTGTCTGAAACAGCAACAACCATGCCCTTAAGTAAAGCTGTAGAAACTCAGAAGACATGATCATCTGACCAGGATTCACTTGTTATTCAGAAGACATGATCATCTGACCAGGATTCACTTGTTATAGATAGTTAGATACAGATCAGCAAATAAAAAAAATGCTATTGTGGGGTATTATTTTATCCTTTATAATCACTTGTTCAAGTGGGAATTTTGCAAATCACTTCTGCAAATATCGTTTCAAAAAGTGACATCCATACAAATTTCTGTAAAATCAATAACTACTGATGTTAAGAGTAAACAGAAGATGTGGCCAAGAACTTTGGCAAGAGAGATTCCATTACCACATCTCTACTTAATCCACTTCTCAGAGCACCAAAGATACAATGATGTTTGTGTTGAGAGCTGTTATTTGGTGCGGATGGAGAGATCTTGGAGCTGCTTTGGATCGACTTCCGATGGAGTTTTAGTTAGAGCACATTGCGCAGTGGTTGTCTTTGGGAAAGCTATTACATCCCTTATGGAACTCGCACCTGCCAGCATCATCACCATCCTATCCAATCCATAAGCAATTCCACCTGCAATTTCACATCAAATTCGAACGTTTCATCAATCATGCTTGACCAATCTTGTTCAGCATCATCATCACAAGAGGACCAAGTTATACACAAGGTTGTCACAAAACCAATTTTTCTTAAAGATCATAAGCGGAAACTTGTCCCGCTCAACAAAGGACAGGTTGAACTAGTCTAGACTCTAGACATTAAAGTTATGATCATCTGATGTTTATTTCCTCAAGTCCGAGATTTTTTTTTTTTTCTTTAGAAAATTTACATACCATGAGGAGGAGCACCCATGTCAAGAGCCTCCAGAAGATAGCCAAACTTTGCTTCAGCCTGTTTGTAGGGAAAAAAAACATGAGGTAAAGCTTATCTGTAAATATCGAGTAATCCATTTAAAATGAATAAAAAGAAAGTGACTGTCACCTCTTTGTGTGAGATGCCAATAATCTCCAAAACCTTTTCTTGAACGTCCCGCTTATATATCCTCAAACTTCCTCCACCAATCTGGTATAAATCAAGAGAGTTTATCAAAACGATTTTCCAAGCTATTGTTCCAAAGAGAAGAAACGGTCAAGTTGTTTGGTTTACCTCGACCCCATTATAGACCATGTCATAAGCGAGAGCTCGTGCAGAAGGCAAGTCATCCATATCTTCAGGCCTCGGAGCTGTAAATGGATGATGTAATGCCTGAAGAGAAAGGCCTTTTCACATTAGCACACAACATATTCGGCCATTAATCTCATGAAAGAAATCAAATTATGAAATGACGGACCTCAAGCCTCTGCTCTGGTTCATTCCACTCAAACATCGGGAAATCTGTCACCCACAGAATCGAGTGCTTGGACTATATAATATACAAGAAACGGCATAAATATGATGAACTGTCATCAAGTGGAACAAAAAAAGTGATTGGCCAATGGAGAAACTTACATGGTCAATCAAATCCATGTCATGGGCTACAAAGAGTCTTAACCTGTCTAGGGTTTTATTTACAGAAGTAACAGCACCCACTCCAAATAAAATAAGATCACCAGGCTCTGCTCCACATTGTCTCACAAAGTTTGTTTTACTCGCCGAATCTAAACTAGAAACCAATGCTGCAATTCCCTCGACCTCGCCTGCATCACAAGTTTAAACCTAGTCAGAGCTGAATTTACGAAGTATCATTATGTGACTATTATTAGAAAAGAAAGAAGTAAACATGATTTATCTATTTACCATTATCCAAGACCTTCAAGAAAGGCAGGCCCTTTGCTCCAGATTTTATTGCTTCATTGTAAATATCTCCTTTTTTGAGAGCTGAGTTTGAATACTTTTTAGCACCCAAAGGCACACATAATACCTTAATGATTCCACCACTTTCAAGGGCCTCCGTAAAAACCCTGAAGGATGATTCTGTGAAAACGTTTGACACCTGCACTTTCAGAAACTTGGGATTTAAACTCAAAAATAGGGAAACAGCTCTAAAACGCACTTCCTGGTTAAAGGCAAGAACCAGCATAAGCAATATATTCCCTTCCAGAAAACAAAAGCAGGAAAAGAGACACATATATATACTTCTTTGTAACATTAACTAAAAAACCAAGAAGCAGATAATATTACGTCTTTCAACTCAAGATCAAATCTTGTATCTGGTCTATCCGAGCCATATCGATCCATTGCATCAGCATACGTCAGCCTTGGGAATGGATCAGGCAGCTGGATACCTTTAATCTGTAAAAAGACCTGAACAAGAAGGTCAAACAATTAAAAATGCTGAAAGAAAATCAAACTAACATTAAAGTGAAAAGATCCACATAGAAGATGAGGTTAAGAATTTCAGGACATATAGGGATTACAAGAAACACATCATGATCACGAAGCAACAAGTTTGTACACATATTTCTTGACAACATTGAGCTACTTGCGACACTGTCACAGGAGATATAAAGTCATAAATAATAGCTCAATGGAACCCTAACCTTACGGATAAGATCTTCATTCAGCTTCAGCATGTCCTCCATAGGCATGAAAGCCATTTCCATATCAAGCTGAGTGAATTCAGGCTGCCTATCAGCTCTTAAATCTTCATCTCTAAAACATCTGATTATACAGAAATAAATCGCAAGAGAGAGAAATCATTTACATCAAGAGTCCTATTTTTGGTGGTAAATGAAGGTGATGAGCCATTTATGTGAGGGAGTCTTATGCTGAACCAAGCTTAATAAGAGCCGCCGATCATATACATACCTTGCTATCTGGTAATAATTGGCAAAACCAGCGACCATTAACATTTGTTTGAAGAGCTGCGGACTTTGTGGCAAAGCATAGAATGTTCCTGACTTCGAAAGAGACATTTATTAGAATCAGATCTTTAAACTATGATGAAAGCTTATACTTGAGGGGAACTTAATTCTCTGACGGGAAATAAATGAAGATGAAAAGAAGTAAATGCACCTGAATTCTTGACGGAACCAGATAATCTCGCGCGCCTTCTGGAGTAGATCTAGAGAGAATTGGAGTTTCAATCTAACACAAACAACAAACCAAGATGAAAAATCCGGGTACGTCCCAAAACTGAAAATATATATAAAAAACTTTGCAGAGCCTCTTTAAAATAGAGAAGGAAATACATCAATAAAGCCATGCGTGTCTTCTAGGTATCTCCTAATCAGCTTCACCACATTATGGCGAAGAACTATATTATTCTTCATTTGCTCACGGCGTAGATCAAGACATCGAAATCTAACATCATACAATCAAAAGCCAAAGCATAAGTAAGCATTTAGAGATTCAATACGAAAAGACCAACCATGAAAGATAGATCATACAGCTAATATATCACCTTAAGCGAATTTCTTCTTTAATTGAATCTTTGTTCTCATCTGGAGTAGTAACTGGGAATGGAAGCTTTGACCTCACAGGGTTCAGTATTTCAACGTGCTCTGCAACAACCTAGTGCAACATACCCACATCAACTTTCGAGAAAACTGAAACATATAAATGCAGCTGAGCTGATTGAGAAGAGAAGCCCTACCTCAACGAATCCAGTTTTCATTTTCTTGTTGATGGACTCATTTGGCCGACTATGAACAGTACCTTCCACCAAAACAACGTACTCGATCCTCATGTCGTTGATCAAGCCATGTGCCTCAGGAAACTCATCTGGGAGCGTCCTAACCTAGTAAT
The DNA here is from genome assembly GCA_900406395.1 of Kernera saxatilis. Taxonomy (NCBI): domain Eukaryota; kingdom Viridiplantae; phylum Streptophyta; class Magnoliopsida; order Brassicales; family Brassicaceae; genus Kernera; species Kernera saxatilis. The sequence continues at coordinate 15,230 of OVAY01001554.1, read as the reverse complement.
ATAAACTTTCACACATTAACGTAGCATATGTAAAACTAAAAGAGATAAAATAGGTCCTAATCAAGGAAACTCATTTCGGACCAATCATAAAGAAACCAACACAGCTTAAAAAACAAGTCGAATCCAGGAATGGATAAAATTAAACACGGCTCAATTGTTTCTTTTACTCAGAATTCAATACCAGCCATTGAGTTGCAATTTCATTGTTAAGAAGAAACTTGTAAATCTATTGTTAACTGATATTTAACGGCTATAATGCAAGTGGAAAACATCAGGTGAAGTCAAATACCTGGACAATGCCGGTATGATCTCTAAGATTAAGGAAAGTGAGACCTCCATGGACTCGGTGAAGGGCAACCCAGCCGCAAAGGTGGACCCTTTTACCAACATCGTCGACTGATAACTCGCCGCATAGCCCTGTGCGCGATACCCAACGGAGAACCGACGGAGGAGAAGGAAGTGGCTTCACTACGGCGTCGCCGGAGGCAGCCGCGGCAGTGGAATTGCAGAAGGTTCTTCGGGTTCCGGGAAGTGGGCTTCTCGGTTTGGGTACGAAGAAGAAAACGGCGGCGTTAGAGGTGGATATGGCGGTGGCGGAGAGGAAAAGAGAAAACGATGCAGGTCGAAGAGGCAAAGTTCGCAGAAGGAGAGACATTGTTGGGACGAGACGAGATAGTAGCGAAGAGAAGAAAGGTTTAAGCCTTAAGGGATTGCATTGAAGAACAAATTGATCCAACCAGTCCCTTCGGTTTGAATTAAATTGATTTGGTTTATAACTAACCGAATGGTCAAAATGAGACTTTTGGCCATAATTCATTTATTTTTCTGGATTTAGAATTTTGCGATGAGAGATGATAAGGAACGAATATCAAATGCATAGAACTTTGATAATTTGTCTCTTCTAAAACTCATTTATCAACTTGTTTACACAACACTGCTTTTCGGTGAACCTTATGCAAAAACATTTGTTATTTAAAACTCAAGAGTTACTAATCAAAACTTGTTATCTGATACAGCTTCCAAAAGGGAGGGGCTAATTCTGTACAAATCCATAATTAGTCATTATTATTCTTTTCCCACTGCTTTTACATCAGTTTTAAAACCCTCCGTAGAACATCTAATAACCCTCCCAAATTTTCATTTACAATGTCTCTTCTTATGTTTGGCTTGCGCCAGATTTTGGAAGAAGTCTACAAACACTTGCTCGTAATCTGGCATCTTTCCGTAACCTGCAAATCGATTTCAAAACAGACGACTTTAACTTCATTTATCTGCTTCTCTGAGAAGATCATATTAAAACTACACAAAAGCTTCAAAAACATAAACAAACAAAAAAAACTTGCCAGGAAAATAATTGATGTCAATAACATAAAACACGTTTTTGCTCCCATGTTCCCTGATCATGTCTATGTTGAAAAGCCGAAGTCCCTATCAAACGAAAGCAGCAACAGATTAAAACCAAAAAAAAAAGAAACAGACTTGCAAGGGTATATGTGTAGAAAAGAAGCAAAATTTATACCAATAGGCTTCGTAGCTCTTTCACAAGCGCCTCAAGGAAAGGCTTTGGAGGTAGCTCAGCAACACGAGGGTCCAAGTCTGCATTATCCGCTGAAGCAGCAGCAGATGAAACCCTTGGGAATTGGAAAACACCATCAACTTTGGCTTTTTCACAATTACTCACGTTTGGTAAAGAGAACCGTCTCACAACTTTTATAACATCACCCACCACAAAAACCTTGAACAGAACTCCACCTTCACGCAGCAAAAAGTGAATTAAGATGCATTGACATATAAAAAGTGAACAGTACTCCAACTCTGTATATTCAACGTTAAACCCAATACCGTGATTAACAAACTCTTGAAGGACTAAAGGCGGATCAAGTTCTGCAAGCGAGAGCCTGTCATAAGCTAAGAACAATTGATGTGACTTTGCAGTTCCATCGATCCAGAGTGGCTTTGCAACTGGGACAAAGTTGAAAGAAATAAGTTTGAACCATTCTATTCCTTGGTCATTATCATCATCATTTATATATATGTAAGAACATTTAGTGGCAAGAAAATATATTCAGTTGTACCCAGTGGAAATTTAAGACCAGCTTCCACAACTTTATCGGCACTAGATGCTGAATCTTTTAAGACAACCATTTGTTTTGGAACAAAAATGCTGCCTACAAAGATTTACCAAAAGCAAAAATCACTTATAGAGAAACTTAAGAAAGTTTTTGAATTTCAATGTCAAAAGAACTTATAAGGATTGTTACCACTGCAATCTGACAGATTCAAATCTGCCATACCCTGAAGCATCGATTGCCGATTATATATACGTTGTATTGCACCTGGAGGATCAAGCACAGTCACTTCTGGGTGTTTTTGCTGGTAATCCTTCAAACCAAGTGAGGCAAACATGAGATTGTGGAACAAGATATTGAGTTTGACGACACTATACTCATGAAATGGACACTCTAAGTGGTGAAATGAGCTAAGCACTAGCTGCATGTGAGCTTAACAGAAATCTATCAACTACCACTCATGGGTTAGTAATATTAATCCAAGTGAATGTAAGAAAAAAAATAAAAATCTCTTAAGCCAGAAACATTTTATATAAGGCAGACAATTTTCCGAACCTCAATAACCTCTTGCCACTCTTTTCCCAGCAACTGCAAGAGCACAATCATATAATTCATTAGATTTCCACCAGAAACACAGATAAAAGCTCACGAGCATGATAACACGTTGAAAGCATTCTTAGTTCTCACAAACCTTATGCAAAACGACATCAAATGGCCCTTGTTCAGAAAGTGGACGGTTCAAATCGATGGCGACAAAGCAAATGCCTTTTCTCCTAAAATCGACACACAAAGTAGTACTGTTAGCATTTTCTGCAAAACGCGGCTGGAAGAAGAAAAAGAATGAAAGCTATGGATAAATTAGAAAGAAGCATAAGCAGAGACATAAAGTCAAAGTGGGTAAAAAAAAAACTATAAAGAAATGTTTCTCCCTGAACTATAAAATCCATGTTTGAGAGATTCTAGAACATGATATTTTAAGTAGAACCAGTCATTGTTTTAACTAAAACACCCATGTGGCTGAAGAAGATTTCCAAGCCATAGAAAAGGCAAAACAACAAGTATTTTTTTTTTTTTTAAGCCTAAAGTCAAACCTCAACAGAGACTAATCCAAAAGGATTTATACAAGGAATATTCTCATAGAAACAAGGTTCCTGATACCACAAGTATACTAGTGTAAGTCTGAGCAAGGACTCGATAAAGGACAAAATATGGCAAATGACAAGACACAAGCAAGTGGCTAGGGTCCTCCACAATAGAATCAGGCAAACCAACAATAGCTAACAAAACAAGGGTAAGGAAACAAGAACCAAATATGGGGAAAATGTCAAAGTCCTAAATATCCTTTAGAAAGTAGAAAAGAAATTGTCGGTTCTGTTAAACGCCAACAAAAGAACAGTAAACATATCACAGATTGTTACACAAATTTGGAAACTATGCAAGCCTGTAATGTTAAAAAAAAAACATGAAACTTGATAATTCAAGAAGCATTTGGGTAGTATTTCATTACCTAGCCAGGACTTCAAGCTTGGGCTGCAAGAAACTCTTCTTCTTCTTGGAAGTCAGAGCATACCCCACAACGAGTTTCTGCATCTGCTGAAACGGCTGTGGAATCTGAAACGGCGGCGTTTCAGTCACCACTTCTCCGTCTCCGTCTAAGTCTCCGTCTGTGTCACCTCCGTGTGGCACCATGTTTTCCCCTTCCAATCTCATACCCAAGTCTTCAAATCCGGCGCAGGAAAACCCTAAATTGCGCGTAATCCCCAAATTACGGCTCAATCTGGCAGTTTCGATTTCGCCGGAAGCAAGAGTCCCAAACATTAATAGATACGGTATAAAAGAAAAAAGAAAGGGAGATTCTTTGAAGATTCCTACAAGATTCTATCTCCGCTTACACGCAAGTGGCGGAATTGGCACTGCCTCTAATAGTCTCTCGCTGCGATACACGAGGGGAAGAGAGAGAGAGAGAGAGAGAGAGAGAGAGAGAGAGAGAGAGAGAGAGATGAGTCCGGACACTAAACGTATAGGTCAAGTTCGAAGCGAGATGGGAAAATGTTGAGGGAGAGATTGGTCTCTGAATCAAATATTTATAGAAGAAGAGAGATTGAGAGAATTGCAGAAAAATATATGTTTTAGTTTTAGTGAAATGGTCGTTCCCAAAAGCTTTGCTGATTTTTTTATTTTTATTTTACAAAATGACAATACACTGCAGCTGCCAGAGTTTCCACGTATTCTTCTTTTCTTTTTTTTTCTCTTTTTTTATCCCGAATTCCACCTAATTTTTTTGTCAATGAATTTCACGTAGTCTAGCTCTTCTACATCCGTTGAAAAAGTATGTTCATACCGTATGTGTTAGACTTTAGACTGACAAATCATATTAGGGTATTTTGATGCCATCGTTTTTCCGTCACTATAGTAACAATGAATTTGGCCTTTAAATTATGGTGACTAACACACAATTCAATCAACGATATGGTGATAGATAAACAATCGCAAATTATATATAGTTCACTTCGATATAGTGAACACAATTAGTGACATAAAACGATAAAAAAAAAGTTTTATACTAATATAAAATGGTAAAAGATACCGGTATAAAGATATACACGTTTTCAACGAAAGATAACGGTACCAAACACTTTAACAATTTTTTTTTTGTACAATGTACTTGAAACCTTGATCCACTTCCACAGATGCAATAATTTCTGCATGGATTCCTTGTGCCCTGGGTTCAAAACCCCTTTGGTACGGAGAGTTATTCTTTAAATCGGAATATCTAAAAGCTGATTTCGGATACCGGAGAGATTATGGATTAAATGCTCGAAACTCCCACGGTTATAAAAAAGAAAAAAAAACTTCAGCATGGAACACGTTTGGGTGCATAACTTTTTACCATAGATTGATTATCCATCGTTATGTTTAGTAACGACAAAATTGTGACAAGTTAGCATAAAACATAAAAATAGAATTTTTTTAGCAAAAAAAAAAAACATAAAAATACGAATACACGATACTCAACAACAGATTTTTTTTTGCGCGAAGATACTCAACAACAGATGGACGAAGCTTTTTCTCTCTAAAAGTTTTAGTGCTAATTTAGAAAATTCAATTGATTATTTTCCGTTTAAATACCAACCTTCTTCAAGTTTGATTTGTGTTTTAACGAGCTTTCTTCTTTGATTTAACCAACTTTCTTCTTTGATTTTTGAAGACGCTGAAGATTTGGATAAGCTCGTCCGTTTATATATCTATGTTCGTTCGCACGCGCATGCATATTTGATATTTGATAATTGATAGTAATCTTACGTGCCCACTACTGAAATTATTTAAAAAAACTTTTATATCTGCCGATTTCTTTATTGTTACAGACAAAAGTTTAGAGAAAACAATTAATATTTTATGAAATGAAAAAACAAATGTTGCAAAATGTCTTAACAGATAGCTTTAAAGATCTTTTCTTGTGGATCAGGTCTTAGATCACATCCAATTAAAAATGATAAAAAGTAGAGGTTAAGTCTATTGATTTCCAACTTATATCATATTTTAACATATATAATAAATTGTTGATAAATGTACATTACTTTACAGGAATATATAACGATACACAACATGCAAGGGAATATGCTCTTTTTGTTAGGCAGAAGAGTCTCTTGTTCTCTCAGAATCTTCCTTTACGTTTACATAGATTGGCCCAAATATTAAATTAACATACTATTTAGTATTTACTATACTCATTAGTAGTAAGCCTTTTTCACGTTTTCAATATTTCTTAAAATATTATTGTTTTCATATCTTGAAATTTACTATATATATATTATATATGTCTCTATATAAACAAAGAAACTTGTGTTATCAACTAAGATTAATTGTTTTTTAGACCATTGTTAATTATCTTGCGAAAACATTATACATTTTGTCATTATTATGTATTATTATGTTCTACTATTCATATACCATTCATTGTTTATTTTTTGGTCAGATTACCAAAATACAACTTCGTTTATGTTGTTTTGAGCAAATACTTAACTAGATATCTTTTTTTAGTAGTGATTGAATCAATTTTTGTTTTCAATTGAGATGTAAAAACATGTGATTCTAGAATTGATTTGCATATGGTGCAGATAGAATATGATACTTGATGTCATAGATATATGCAAAAACATGACTTATCAAGTGCTGACGATTAACTAATTGTAGAATCATATACCGAGTTGACTTATCTCTCTGGTCGGACATATATGTTCATGTTTGCGAGAATATGATGTGCCGTCAAATTTATTTGCGATTGATCGTTACTAAATAATGCATATGCTTTTATTCTACAGCTGATATTTGACTTCGATATAAGAGTCTAGTTCACTATTTTTGGGGAAAGGAATATTTGTATACGTCAAGATGAGAAAAAAAAAAAAACTTCTCTTTAGAAATATATAGGACAACGTAACGTCACATGGAAATTAATCCAAGTTCAGTTGTACTTATTCGCTAGATGAGTGTTGTTTCGCCAATATCGCCGGATTTGAAATTCAAGTCATGTGGTGGCGTGGTGAGCTACGTGTCTGAAAAGTGATATAGCTAGGTTTTTACATGTAATATAAGAGATTCGTCCAAGGTGAGGAAAATCTCTCTAAATCGAAAAAATCCAAAACTTTTTAATTAATCAAACAAGAAATGGTAACAATGAGGATTTCGAACATAACTTAACTTTTGTTCTCTCTAATCCGTTTTTCGATTCGACGATTGGGTCGTATACTGATTGATTTGAGCGACGCTAAACCCTAATTTACTTCAAATATGTCAAGCATGTATTCGTTTGTCCTATGGTTTTCTCCCTTGCTTTTTTTTGCTTTGTCACTTTATCTTAATTGTAGAGCGAAACAAAACAAAAACAAAAATGTTTTTCAAAAAAAAAAAAAAAACAAAAACAAAAAGAGAAGAAATAAAACTTTGTTCTCTGATTTTTTTTATCATAGTGAAATCCGTAACAACAGAAAATGAATGTAACTCTCACATTAAAGGTAAACCACTACAAATTGTGTGTCTTTTAAATTTGTTTTTTAATAGTCCGGATTTGGGATCTAAATCCTAAAAAATGGTAACATACTACTACGTGATGCTGCCCGACATATGTTTCTTTAAATTCTTACAAGCCGATGCGTATAAGTACATATAGATAGACAAACTTTATACACCACCTGGTATGTATATGTATATATATGTGTATATAAGTACATATACTAATAATATATCTATATATAATATGCATTGTGTTGTGTTGTCTCTGTGTATATATGTGTACCACTAAGTGGGAAATAAAGGTACATAAGAACATCAAACTTCAAAATGCATCTTAGTGGAATTTCATACACCCACTAATCTTTTGGCATTATTGTCGACTTTTAGCCTTTTGTGGGTGTTTAGTTGGTTTTTGTTTTAAGTGCAATATATATGTTTATGTATTGTAATTTGTAAGTGCATTAGAACATATCCGCTTTTAACATGTACCTTGTAAACTTCTCTTCTCTCTATTGTCAATATTCTTTAACAATAAGTGATAACAAAACGTTCTATAGATTTATCTCTATCATTTCTCCCTTATGAGGTCTCTCGTTCAAATTTCAATATTCCTGAACAATGGGTTATTTGAGGCTAACAACGAAAAAAGGTTATTCAGATAGTGAGTTTTAAGCTCAGAATCGATCCGTTAGGCGTATAACGCTTAAAATATACTCCCTCCGTTTCATATAAAGAGTCATTTTGACACTTTTCACGTGGATTAAAAAACTTTATAAATATACAAATCTATCCCTATTTAATATATCATTAACTACATGCAAATAATTTTAATATATAACTTTTTAGCTTTAAATAAGGAGTAGAAAATGAATTGATGGTTAAAAATCATATTGGAAATATAGAATGACATTTTTTTTGAAACAAAAAAATAACTCTAAAATGACATTCTTTAAGAAACGGATGGAGTATTATATTAAGCTAACAACAAATCCAATAGAAGGGAAAGATTTGTAGTCTTGGGAGCTGGCATGTAAATCAAGCCGAACTGAACCAAATATTTAAATCAAAGCGGAAAAAGTAATTGTTTATAAATTTCCCGTTTCATGATTTTTATACAAAACAACAAAGCCACCCTAAAAAGTAAAACCTGTTAAGTTATGAAACTCCGTGAGTCGTTTGTATTATTCATGGACTAGAGTACAATAGGACATCTAAACAGATTGTATCATAACCATAACCCAAATCTACAACCACTGATCAAACACAAAAGCAAAATTCCTAAATATTCAATTATGTATCCAATCTAACACCCTTTTGTAGTCAGACCGAGAGACGGTGTATTATCGTTTAAATCAGTGATGTCGGTAGGCCTCTCATGAAGATGTCGGCATATTGTAGTGGTGACGGAAGATAGAGAACCTTTACTTGCCCAAGCGCAACTTGTTCACTGACAAAGTGGATGTCAATGTGATTGGTGCGGTGGTATTGGACTGGATTAGAGGAGAGATAAACAACACTGATGTTGTCACATAATATCACCAAGGAAGGCCGACGATTACGGGCAGCTACCAAAGTGAAAGTGAAGTATAGAAGAGCACCTACCAAAGTTCAGATTGATGTTGGATCGGCAGCCATATCGAGGACTGTTTGTGGCAGCGAGCTTGGACTTGGTGTCGATTCAAGTAAGGCAAGGATTGCATTCTCTTTGTTGTATCACTCTTCGAGATCAGAGAAAATAAGTTAATAACAAGGAGTGACAAAGAATTGATTGAAGTTAAAAATTTTGTTAAGTGAAACCAAACTGGTGTTTCTTGTTCCCCTGGCAGAATCTCTAGATCTTCTATACATAAGTCACGACTACGTACAAAGCTAGAAAGGTAAATGGTATGATTCTATATATTGTTTATTTATTTAGAAAACTAAGGAATATGGTCACCGAAACCCATTCATTGTTGGCAACGACTTAATTCCCGGTTGAGCTACACACCAGCTTCCATAGCTGACTTTAGTTAATGCTACAAATATTACATTTTTGTTTTACTTACTAAATCATCAGACATTGCCAGAGAACATCATCCACTGTAACTCCTTTCTGATTCTGAACTCAGCTGCGGTTTTATTACCTTGGAAGAACCTAAACCAATTCTGGCTCCCAAAAGTCGGAATTTTGATTTCCTTAATTGTAAAGCGGATTAATCAAGAAACTGGCTGCACTCCGTTCCATGCACGCGGGTCATCAGCAAGTTCATTGATCCTGTTGTTGCGGCTTTCTTGTACGTATGCTACACCAGCCCAAAGTCCTCGTATAAGTAGAATGCTCGTAAATACAATAGTTCCAAGTGTGCATGCTACCTGCATTCCACCATCGAAATTACATAAAAATCCAATCCAACAGGAAAAGCTATCAACACTTTGCGTTAACTAACACAACACATTGTCTCTTTTGAAGACATCAAAACATTGAAGAATATGCACGTTAGCTCAAGTGTTCAAAAACAGAGAGTCCAGCCTTGCACGGCATATTCTAATATGCATACGGATTGATCCACATGCCTATCTATCGATAAAGGTAAATAAAGTCTAAAAGATTTAAAAAGAAAAACAGAAGGGAGAGCCAAGTAATGAAAGAAGATCCATTCATTTAAAAAGAAAAAGAAAGGAAGATCCATCCATTTTGTGATGACGCATACTAGCCTCTAACATGCTGCTATGTGTGAGTAGAACAAAACAGAAAGGTGGTACTTGATTTGAGTTCAGTAACATTGTCTATTTAGTAGGACATTCTTAGCATAAGTTTGTATAAACCATCACACTGGATTCACTCCAACAACTCATTAACACAGCTCTTAGCTCCATGCTAGCCTCTCTATTCAAACTTATGCTAGATACAGTTTTCTTCCATAGTCGGTGAATCCGATAACGAAGATATAGCAATCAATTATAGGGCAACAAAACAATCCACTCCTTGTTACCTTCCAATAGGACTAAAGCATGGTAGGAAAATAGTATAACATGGACAGTGTTCCAAGTTTCAATTTTCTTTACAACAGCGAAGAACCTTTCTTTATAAATTTATAATTCAATGGATTTGGAGTATATTACCTCGAGGAAGGCCTTCAAGATCCACAAAAATGCAAGAATAAGTACCCCATTCACTGAGAAACCCACCTAAATTGAACAAAACTATCAGGAGATCGTGATCCGAGATCTTAAATCTACAGGTCGCCAAAATATTTCAATTTGATTAAATGCTCGAAAGGATCATCAAATGTAATCAAAGAGTCGAGACTTACGAGCTTCGTAGAGATCGAAACAGGCAAAATTGATCGGACGGCTTTCCTTGCTCTCTTGGAAATCTTTCTGAAAACATTCTCGACAAATCTAAGTAACAGATCCAAGCTTCTATCTTCCTCCTCCTGATCGTCGTCGTCTTCGTCCCCTTCGTAATCCTCATCGAACCCATACTCCGGTCGGATCTTCCGGTTCCAGCTCCGCGTATCGTCGACGAAATCATCCCTCCCCTGTGGAAACCCAGGAATAGCTCAGAAATTGAAGCGTGTTCATATACAAATACAAGTAGACAAAACCAAAAATCGAATATACGTAGATGGAATCGCGGGGTCGCCGGGAAGCAAGAAGGGAAGAAGGAAAATGAGGGATCCTGGTTCTGGAGAAGATTAGGGTTTTGGGAGTGAAGAAGGAGAGAGGCCATCGTGTTCGGGTTGAGAGAAGCGCAAGAGAAGAAGGCGATGAGATTGAGGCGGAAAATGGCATCGTTCGTTACGCATTACCTCTTTTTTTTTTCTCAGTTTTGGAAGAAAATTTAACTCCATGGTCTATATTCAGGGATGTTTTGCATAATATCAATAGAATAGGTTTTTATTTTATTTTTTGACGATTATCTTAAAAAACATATATATACAAGTCAAAAAAACAAAAAAACCTGAAAGGCTGAAACTAATAAAAATAAGGATATGTATATAGCCGACAAAAAAAAAATATCGAAATGCAGAGAAGGAGAAAGCAAAGCTTGAAAGTTGAAGATATAATTCCATTATAGAAACGCAAAAGCTGAAATTAGAAATAAAAAACAAGCGACGTCTATATATATAACCCAACTTTAAGAACATAGCGGAATGAAAACAGATCGAATTGTCCACATAATTTATAGAAATGAGATCATTTGAAGACGTACTTAACCAGCCCTGGAATATGTGTATTCACAAAATAGTCGTCCCAATTGATAATATTTGGATCGAAATAGAACATCTCGTTTTCGACTCCGGTCTTTGCCACCATTTTTTGCAGCTTTTCCGTGTTTGTATCATCGAATCTACGTGTATACGTAATCTGGTTAGTATAATATTATATTTTAAATCTCAAGTTGTATTAGATCACAAAGAAAAAAACGATGAAAAAAGTCACTTACATTCCATGGAAAAAGATGTAAGGCTGATAGAGATCAACAAGCCGGAATACAAAATATATCTTCCTATGGAAATCTCTAAGCTTCTTCTCCAACAACTTGCAAAGGACCATGTTTACTAATTCAAGTCCCTGTAATAAACCCAAAAAAATCATACATGTAATCAGGAAACCTATACCGGTTTTATTCATAATATAAACGTACTACATTAATTGGTAATTGTTTAATTAGTACTATTATTACCTTCAACGAAATCAAGTAATGTGTGGTCATGTATTTGTGGAAACTAGGCATAGAACTCAGAATCTCAATGTTCCTGACCCGAACCGGCTTCCCCTCTTTGTTGATCCATGGGTTGGTTGTGAAATAGCGATATGCTACTTGAGGAAATTTTTCATTTTTCAGCGGATTTCTAAGTGAAGAACCCACATGGTAAATAATCTCCTTCTGTTTTCCGGCTTGAGCGGCCATCGATACTAGTATCGAATTTACGACCATATCTGCGGGCATCTGGTCCATCAAATTAATGTGTCCAAAGTATAATTAGATGAAGATGGAGTAAATGATACTACATGTTAATGTAGAATGTTGATTATGATGAAAGTGAATGAAAGTAGGTACCAACCACATCGGAAGTAGCATTAAGATCTCCAAGGAAGCATGTGAGTTTGCCTTTCCCGTATCCAACAGCTAAACTATCGATTGTCCTACACATTGAAGAGTGACAATAACTTAATTGACTAAGAATAGAAGACTAATATGAATCATTTATTCTTTTTTCCTAACAAACCTGATGCCCTCGGTCCAACCAGGAAATGGTTCTTTGAACGTGCTGGTAATAATTGAAGGACGAAGCAACACAACTGATATATTTTCCCTTTTTGCCCCTACCATCATCTCCCCCATTGCCTTGGTGAAAACGTATGTGTTTGGCCATCCGTACACCTTTGCCCTATTATAATATATTCATTATTCTCATTTCAAATTTTTAACACTAATGGTCTATTTTATTTGGAAAATAAGTAGGGATGGATATAGAACCTGGTGAGTCCGAGATCCTTCATGGCTTGTGTGATGGTTTCTGCTGAGGCTCCGGTGACTTGGAGCTGGTCAAGTTTCTCCTGAACCAATTTCTTCTCATGGTTGATGTCCAGACCGGTGGTTTCATTCAATGTCTCACCCATACGGTATGGTGTCTCTATTATCAAGCCGGACTTTTCCCCGCACACGTAAGCTATATTATATAAATTTTGTTAGTTGGTGGTATTAATTTCGGATTCTTCCTCAATTCGTTTAACCAAAAAAAGAAAGAAAAATCTTGTAAAGAAATATTCCGACAAAGTAGAGTACAACTGTGTTATAATAACATTTGTCCACATCAACTTTTTAAATCATTTTTTTCTAAAACTCAATCTTTTAATCATTTGATTAGAACGATAAATCTTAAAAATTACAATAATACTTTCATCGTGATAAACTTTTGAAATATAATAAAAATTTATTTTTTTACTTAACTTTAAACAATTTTCTTGTCTAAATAAGAATTGATTAGTATAGCGCCAAACTTATAACTACTGAAAGAAAGTTTTACCATGCGAAACATATAACAAACTCGGGTTACTTGAATGTAAACAGTGATCGATGTCAATAGATTGGTAAAATATCAGTGAGTTGTTAGTTTTTTGGTTTCTAAAGTTGGTATGTTTTTTTTTTAAGAAAAGGAAAGAGTAAGAAACCAAAAATATCTCTAGTGTTAGAACTTGCTAGTTACATGTCAAAATCGAGATAACCTAAGCTACTTTTGCATTATATATGGTCCTATTTCCCATATATAGTCCCATTTCATATAATCTTCCATTTGACAACTTTAATATCTTGATATAAAATAATAAAATTCAAAATTTCATACTCTTATGAAGCATCCTCTTTTGGAGAATTGGCCTTGAGATCGAAAATTGTAAACATATATATTAGGATCCTTCTAATTACTAAGATCTAAGATACGGATTAGGAAGCCGGATAGATTAGAAGCTTATGTTCTATTCAAAGATTAGTTGACATGAAAGAGCAAGAGCACTTGTCTGTAAACATATATCACTTGCGATCTAATAGACACAACTCATTTCACAGTCATGAGTCATGACTGGCAGCATAGTTTTATATGTACCTGTTGATACATGAACAAATATCTTAACCTTTGCACATCTCTTGCAAAAGTTCAAGACATTGAGGGCACCTAGTGTGTTGATCCCAAGTGCTACATCGTATCTGCGGTTAATTAACATTCCTTTAGTTTTACAGTATAATTATTAATCATATCAATTATGATTACTGAAAATATGCCATCGATCGGTCTATAGTTGATATTGCTAATATGTTGTTGGTTTTGAATGGATTGATAACATATCGATTTTACAAGAAAACCAAGTTTTTTTTTTTTTTTTTTATAATCCAAATTCAGTTCACAGTAGTTCGATAAATCAATAATAGGATATTAAAAATAAATTAATACCTTTCATCAAACTTAGTAGTTGCGGCTAAATTAACAATGGCATCAACTTGGTGCATCATCTCATGTGTCAAGTCGGAGTCATGAAGGCCCAAATCCTCAAGGCAAATGTCCCCATTGACAACCGTAACTTTCTCTGATGTAAATTGATTTAGATTTGGACCATACTTCTCCTTCACCACCTTGTACAAATCCTTCCCCAAAATCTGCATTGATTTTAAACACCTCAGAGTTATAAGACTTCTAATAGCATCAATCGACGATGATTCGTATGAGCTAATTTCGAACTATTTGAATAAATTATAATTATTAATAATCAAGAAATTATTATTCATAATTTTAATTATTACAAATTTTAATATATACAGGGAGAAACAATTAAATTATAATTAGTTTATTTTAGTTTATATAAAATTATTAATACGTATATATATACATATATATTTAGTTTTAATACAATACTAGTTTTTACTGTATTCAGTGGATTTTTCTAGTATACTAATTAATACTTTTTTATCGACAAAGTATAATAAACTATTTTTTCAACCTTTTATAAAGAGGTACAGTCGAACTCCGGTGGGAAACACTGCAGAACTGGACTAAAAATACTTTTACATCTTTACTAACTAATGATTATATATATGGGAAAATTCCATAAAAATACTCCAACTAAATTTTGATAAGCTTTTTAATATCCAAACTTTTTTTTTACCCAATTTAATATCTCAACTAATTTTTTGACCCATTTTAATACATCAACTTTCAAACTATACCCATTTAACACTTCCGACTTAACGGAATAGTAACATCCGTTAACTTTTTATTTTTTAATAATAAAATATTAATATTTTATTCAAAAAAATATTTAAAAAAAACCTAAAAAATTCTAGAAAATCAAAACAAAATCTACATAATAAAATTCTAAAAAATCCTAAAACATTCTAATTTTTTTAAAAAGTATTAATTCAATTTTAGATAAAAAAAAATAAATTATAATTTCAATTTTAAATTTCAAAAACCAGATTAAATTTGAATTTTTTTCCAAAATTACAAAAATCATTTTTTTTTTAAAAACAATTTATACTATATCAGTATTTAATATATTTTTACTTCTATAAAGTGTTCTTTAAAAAACTTAAAAAAATTATAACTATACTATTTTAATATTTAATGTATTTTTATTTATTTAATGTGTTCTTTAAAAAATTTAAAA
>OVAY01001553.1:0-27805 GCA_900406395.1 Kernera saxatilis | reverse complement strand
GGGTACTTACTCATTTTTTTAATTATATGTAAATAAAAATATTATTAAAAATCTGCATATCATGCGGATCCTAATCTAGTACTATATATAGTCCAATTTTCATTCGTAACAATTTCATTAATCCCAATTATGAGAAATGCACATATTATTGTATCATCAAGAGACATATATTTAACTACAGTACGAAATAAATAATTTTTTTAATCACATATCTAGATTTCAGTTAATTCTTTTCTTTTTTTTGACCGAAATTTCAGTTAATTAACGACAGTCAATTTCAGTTTGACATTTTTTTCTTTCATTTTTTTCTAAATTTCTCCACCAAGTATTTTGCACTCGTTCGACTCCGTACATTACCACTTGAATAATGGTAGAACCTGTAAAATAGGAAAGAAAAAAAAAACAAAACAAATTTCAAAAATCTAAAAAATAAATAAATAATAACTACCGGATTTGTCTACACTTTTTCTACTATTTTCGCATGCATGTCAATGGCAACATCATCTTCTTCCTTTGCCTTCTCTCTGTCTCTTTGACTCCATATTTTATCGTCTCTTCTCCATTTATATTAGATTTATAATTGTAAAATTAGATAAGATAAAGAGAGATAACCATCGCGTTTTAAGAAAATGGCTGGAGGTGGAAGTGGAGGTGGCGGAGGTGGAGAAGGTCCGAGACAGCTAGATCAGACCCCGACTTGGGCCGTCTCTACTGTTTGTGGTGTTATCATCTTGATCTCCATTATTTTGGAACTTATCATTCACAAAGTTGGCGAGGTCATCTCATTGCACAACTTATATCTTATGTTTTCTTTTGTGTCTTTGTTACTTTTTCATTAGACGTCCATGATCTCACAGGTATTCGAACGAAAGAAGAAGAAAGCCTTATATGAAGCTCTTGAGAAGATAAAAAATGGTATATATATTTTTTCTTGATAACTGGGTAGAAAACCGAGTGTTTCCACACACTCTTGGTTTATTTCTAGGAAAATCAAGGTCTATCGATTTGGGTTGTGTTCAATGTTTTGAAAACTGGAACGGACACCGACTAAGCAGCATCATTGGATATGGCTGGTCTGACCGGTCTCACGGGTCGAACCGTATTTATTTTCTATTTTTAGTTTAATATATCTATATATATATATATATGAGAATAATTAATAAAATAAATAATATTAAACTTAAAGAAACAAGAAATATACTTAAAAAAAAATATTTCTGAACAAAATCAATTAACAGTATAGATTTAATCATTTAGATCTATAGAAAAATGAATAGTAAATTAAATATGTCAAGGCAATCCGGTTTTCAAAACATTGGTTGCGGTTAGATTGTATATATCAAAACTTGAATAAACTTCATCAAAACTATTCGCAAGTATATTAGTGGATAAGTATACATTGGAAATATGATTTTACTTATTTGTCAGTATATTTAAGCGATTTTACACGCGTTTAAGAGAAGATGGTGAAGAAAGAGGAGGCTAAAAGATCGTTTAAGATGGAAGTTTTAAGAATATTTTCAAAAACTAGATTTCATACCCTTGGATAGAAAATTGAGTCAGATTTTTTTGTCCACGGAAGAAACCACATCGATTAATAAGTACATCGATTTGGTATGAAATAGTTGTACTGTAACCAAGAAGGAACTTGTAACCAAGAAGGAACCACATGGATTTTCATAGATAGTGAAACTCGATTCTTGGCCTTATCCACAGGGCAAGTCATCTATACACTAGAACAAATCACTAGACCACACGCTCTTGTTTTATTTTTAGGAACTGGATTTTTGAATTTTTCTTTTTGGTTTTCTGAAGTCAAGGTCCATTGATTTGGTTTGCGGTTATATCAAAAGTCTAATACCTACTTTTTCTGTAATTTGTAGAGCTCATGGTTTTGGGATTCATTTCTCTGCTTCTAACGTTTGGCCAAAACTACATTGCAAGTATATGTGTTCCATCAAAATACGGCCATGCGATGTCCTTTTGTGGTCCATATGACGGGCCTAGTGATGATGATAAAAAGCTTAAGAAAGCAAACCACGAAATGACTATTTCCTCCATTCAACGTCGTTCTTTGGCCGATGCTCCTCCAGTGAATTGCAAAACTGTAATATTTACGATTCTTATTTCACCTTGTGGCATGAAATGATTACATTGTTTAAATTGATAAACTCCATGTTTGGTTGTTTCAGGGTTACGTACCTCTGATATCGCTGAACGCATTACATCAAGTGCATATTTTCATATTCTTCTTGGCCGTGTTTCATGTGATATACAGTGCTATAACCATGATGCTTGGAAGAGCCAAGGTATTTAAACTTTTCACATTGGAATGTTAGAATGTATCACATCGAAAATGGACGTCAATATTTCTCAATTGATTTTGAGTTGAAAGCCCATAATTTCTAGATATTATCAGTGCCCAAATTTAACATGATGAACGATTTATCATTTTATAGCCCTTCTTGTAGTGAATTATATATGAGATGATTGGCATCTCTTCATGATCATCCTTTTAATTGATTGAAGTAATTCATTTTTCATAAACATAGATTCGCGGCTGGAAAGTATGGGAGCAAGAGGTCATACACGAACAAGAACTATTGAATGGTAGATTATATTTTCTGATGATATCTCAACAAAAACAAAAATAAAATTTTACCGTCCTAACTTTTTTTTTTAACAGACCCATCAAGATTTAGACTGACGCATGAGACATCATTTGTCAGAGAACATGTCAATCCATGGGCCAGAAATAAATTCTCCTTCTACCTTGTATGATATTCCTAGATTCTAAGTGTTCCATGCTTGACCAATCGGTTCATCTCTCTCAGGGAAATAGAGATATATACCTTTTTTATATTTTTTCAGATGTGCTTCTTCCGTCAGATACTCAGATCAGTGAGAAAGTCTGATTACTTGACAATGCGACATGGGTTCATAAGTGTGAGTTCATCATTGATATTATAAATTAATTTTTCAAAAATATGCAATTGTGTGATTTTTCTAATAAATATTTCATTTAGGTTCATTTGGCACCTAGTATGAAGTTTGATTTTCAAAAGTATATTAAAAGGTCGTTGGAAGACGACTTCAAGGTGGTTGTGGGAATAAGGTAACGCCCATCCTTCTTTGTTGCCATGCTCAGGTTTCTAGAAACTTTAGGCAAGTTTTAAAAAATAAGTATTTTCTATATATTTTTATATCGATAATCTATTAATAATAACAATCCTAGAAAATGTATCATAAGGATGCATTTTTTCAACGGTTGCGTTTTATTTGTTGTTCAAATGATGCGTCTATTGTTTTAAAGGTTGTAAATTTTAGCGTTTATGTCTTTTTAACGGTTGTGTCTTATTGTTATTCGTTATTCATCCTCCTGTTAAAAACCGTCTATTTTCTTAAAAGTTGCAACTTTTAGCATTAATGTCTTTTCAATTCTATTTATAGTGCGTTGTATAACATATTTTCATTCATGTATGATCACTTGAAGACGATTCCTACTTTTAAGGAGTTTCACGGAAACATGTTTATTGTTTGGTTCGAGTGAATATAATTGATTTAGAATCACGAGATCGGACATGCACTCTATGAAATTCATATTGAAATGTTATTTCTAACTAAGGTAAATTTTTTACTTAGTAACTTAATCAACCAATTAGAATTGTGGTTTCTCTTCTTTTTTTTTTACGCATTCTTCGTCTTTCCCCATGTAGGTTTTGGTTTATGATTTTTTTCTTCTTTCGATTTTTTGTGTTTGCTCTGTTCTTCGTTCTTATGTGAACAATGTGAACAAATACAGAAATCTCTATTTATGTAAAATTTGTTTGCTTATTGTCAACCACTAAATCAGATATCCATCTAAAGAATTACTTCAAGTACCAATTAGATTGTTATCGTTTAAACCATATTTTATTGCATTCAAATTTGATTCACGTTAGTCCATTTAGAAGAAAAAATAGAGTATTAATTATTATATCAAACCAGTTGTTGGTTATTACATGTTTTCAAAGAAAGAGCATCACTTTTTGGTTATGAAATGTTTTGTTTTGACCTCTACGACTAATATTGGTTTTAAAATATATTTTTTGAATTTTATAGTTATGGCTAATACGTTGAAAGAATGACCATTTTTTAGTTTGGAGTTTGATGATGTTAGAAATTTAAAATTGTCATTTCTTCTTTTTCGTTTATTTTTTGTTTCCGCGCGATATCGCGCGGGTTCCACACCTAGTTATTATAGTGAAAAACTCATAATTCCTAAAATATTATAAAGTATGAGCTTGTCCTTCTTTAATTACTAATTAGATTTGTTTCAAAAGTTTTTCCCAAAAAGTTTCTAATGCAAACTTTCATGTTCACAGACCCGAGCTATGGGCCTTTGTGATGTTCTTTTTACTCTTTGATGTTCACGGTTAGTCTTTGTTTATTGTTTGCCCACAGTATCATATATTTTCTTAAGTTTTCAGCTTAGAAACTAATAGTTTGTTTATATATATATATAAACCAAAACTTAACAGGATGGTACATTACTGCCGTAATCACCATGGTTCCTCCTCTGGTATGTGATTAGTTAATCAACTATACAAAGCTTTCTGTTACTAGAAAATAAGAACAACAAATTAACAATGTTTTAACTGTGGTTGGTTTTAAAGTTAACACTAGCCATAGGAACAAAGCTTCAAGCCATTATATCGTACATGGCACTTGAGATTCAAGAGAGACACGCAGTAATTCAAGGGATGCCTCTTGTCAATGTCTCTGACCAGCATTTTTGGTTTGGCAAACCCGCTCTTGTCCTTCATATGATCCACTTCGTTCTGTTTCAGGTAAACCTAGGCATTGATATGCATATATAGGCCGGTGATGTTTTAACATCATTATCTTTTTTTATATAACTTGATCATGCGATCGAATGGTGACACAATCCACAACGACGACAATAGCACAAACCATTAGATTATACGTCGTGGTTCTGATTTTTGATTTTGACACTTTTCAGAACGCGTTTGAGATTACTTACTTCTTTTGGATATGGGTAATCTCTTGGCCTAGTTTCCTCATAATTTACAATTAATTAATTTCTTCTGTGAAGTTATCTAATTATGAGTTAATGATTGTTTTTGCAGTACGAGTTCGGGTTAAGGTCATGTTTTCATCACCATTTTGGCCTTATAATCATTCGTGTTTGTCTAGGGTAAGTAATATATATGTTCATCAACAAGATTCTTTTGCTTGAGCTACAAGAAATTCGAGTTTTGAGTTTATGACAATTGGTATAATTGGATTAGGGTGGGAGTGCAATTCCTATGCAGTTATATCACACTACCTCTTTATGCTCTCGTCACTCAGGCATGCCAATTATATTTCTTCTCGTTCGATAAATATATTCTGTCCATAAAATAAGAATTGTCATGTATAATTCATTTTGAAAAATATTTTATAGATGGGATCCACGATGAAGCGATCAGTGTTCGATGAACAAACTTCAAAGGCATTAGAACAATGGCATAAGAAGGCAAAGAGAAAGAATGAAAAGTGAGAGTAATTTGCCTTCTTCTTCGATCAATGGATCTTTTCTTAAGTGAGTCTTCCAGCATAGGCTTTAGCTATGTAACTATTTTTGAAAAATAAGCTACTTACGTGGTTTAAGTTCTAGATGCATATCATTGGTTGGTTTAATGGTTTAGCTACCATTAAACCATATTACTCTCTGATTGATTAGAACATAAGTGTGTAAAGTCAATGGCTCAGGATCTCGATTTGGAGATTTGGTCTTCCAAAGCAAGTCTTAGGTTTTTGGTGACAGGGATTTATAGAATATTTTTATAATTAAGGGTTGTTGTAGGACCATAATCCTTTATTTAATAAAATAATAAAGAAGGTGGATACAAACAAAATTATAATTATAGATAAAGTATTTCCACAGATCCTCAATGCGCCTCCTCGAACAATACTTTTTTCACAATGGATCATCTTGGCTTAGCAATAGCTATGGTTTTTTCTTGTGAGCATTAATTCAATGAGAACACTAATAAGCAACGCATACATTAATTCATAAAGTTGCATAAAAATTGAAGTATCATTCCCCAAAAAAAAAGCAATGAGAAAATATTACAAAGACAATAGAGTTTCAATGTGATTAGGGAAAAATTGGAGCCCATGCAGAAATCTTTCTCCAAATCCATTGCGTTGTCTAAACTCATCATCCGCAATTCCTCTACATTCGACTTTTCGAAAACTCATTCTCTTGGGATCAATATATATAACATCCAAAGATTTGAACAACGTGCCTGGTGCATAAATCAACTCACCATCATCAGTGATACCTATTAGTTTGAACATGTTTTGCAAATCATGATCATAGTGAGGAAGAGGTGAAAAAATATGATTCCACCATTTGTGTTTCTCTGCATCTTCCAAAACCCACATCCAAATACTATTAAAACAGGAACTAACAAAAGCTAACTTTCCCTCATAACGTATCAACATATTGATATGCCAATACTTACCCCATGGAAATTGCATGACATTGAAATTTTCAGATCTTACATCGAAGCTCATTATAACCGGATCAGAATCAAGATCAGCTTGATAATATATGACACCGTTGATGCATCTTCCATAAACACCGTTGAAAAGGCGATGCTTATGGTTGGTTTTGACCGTTCTCCATGATTCTTGATCTGATCCCAATGTTAAAACCCGACACTCATCGCATAATCTATAACGAGGCAGACACACTACTTTGTGTTTACCTTCGATTGGATCGTATCCTAAAAAGACAATTATACCCTTCCAGCTCTTTTCGGGTTCGGGTAAAGGGAAGAACTTTCTCAGTGTAGGGTTCCAAATTATGGGGTTAGCTCCTTTTCGAAAGGAGATCAAGCCGTGGACTGATTGTGTATTGAAGAAGTAACCATGTTCAGGGAATTCCTTATGATAATGGTCAATAGGCTGAGAAGAAATATAAGAATACTTGTTCGAATTCTGATGATGATGTTGCGGAAACGAGTAAACAAACAGCTTGTCACCTTCTTTGTAGCAAAGTAGAAGATTCGGCCTCTTTTTTTTAGACCAAGTTTCGAACGAGTTGGTGAAATATGGATCCTTGGTGATTGATGACCAAAGCTTTGAAACACAACGAAACCTCAAGATAGATTTCCAAGGCAGCTTTGAGAGTATCTCTGAGGTTAGATCAAGAGGAAAAGACCATGTTGAGTTTGACGAAGATGAAGATTTTCTTCTTCTCTTGATATTTTCCGTCTTCCCTTCTCGTTTCTCCATCTGTCTTTGTTCAAAACCCTAATTTGCTCACTACTTCATCTCTACTATTTATGTTTCGTTCCTCTATATATGTCTTTCTCTTTCTCTTGCCTAAATTTATATATATACCCCTCTGTTTTTTACTTATTATAAAGAGATTTAATAAAGAAAATAAATAAATACTTTTAAGAATAAACCGAGCGGTATACATATAATTACTAAGAATTCGAATACCGGAAGCAGAGGAGGAAGACAAGTCTCCTAGTTCTTGTCTTGGACGCAGCTGAGGCATTAAACAAGTTATTGATTAGATTTTCTGTAAGTGGAGAAATAGAAAGAAAGACTATCATGTTTTAAAGTCAAACCAACTAATTAAATTTATCTTTATTTTATTTTCTATGCAATTGCATAATAAGGAGAATTGATCTTCTTCCAATTGATCTCTTAAACGTATATCTTAAAATTCTTTGTGCATTCATGTTTTGCAACTGTTTACTTTTAGATTACAAAAGAACTTTGGTAATTAAAACGATGGGATAAAAATCAAATTAAGGAACGATAGCAGACAAAAAAAAAGGAATGATAATGTGGGCCAGTGACGTTAGCAAACTTTGACATGGGCTCACATCACGGGCAAACAAAGAGAGCAAGCAAAGCTATTGGGCTAACGGAAGGATCCTTCCAGCCCACGTTATAGGTTTTTCTATGTAGTACGGAAGCTTCGTTAGAGGTCCGCTTCCCGCTTCAGAATCGGAATCAGAATCGGAAGCTTTTGGAATCGCGAGGAAGCGTTGCGGAAGCGCGATTCCAAAAAAAACCAAGTTGGAATCATTTTAGAAGCACCGATTCCAAATTGGAAGCGTTTTGATTTTTACGATTCCAGATTGAAAGCGTTTGATTTTTACGATTCCAAATTTAAAATCATATAAAATAATAAATTATTAGAGAATTTTAAGATAATTTTGGTTTCTATTATTGTATTAAAAAATCTAATTAAGAAATATATAAATTATGAACCATCTTTTGCAATTCTCATTTTCTATACTTTATAGTTTTTTATTTTTTTTCTTGAAGACTTTGAAAACCAAACAAAATAAATTTAATTTGATTATTGTTTGTTTGATATATTATGTATCGATTTACCTAGAAAACCAATCAAGATAAATCGTTATTCTCAATTTTTTTTACTATAAAATAATATTATTTCATTATATATATATACGTTTCCAATACGTACCCGTTTCCTAATTTTTTCTAAAAACCCGCTTCCGCGCTTCCATATTCTTTTGCTTCCGCGTACCCGCTCCCGTTTCCATGCAGCTTAGTTTATGTTAGCTGCAAAATAACATAAACTTAGGGGATACATAAACCGAGAGACGAGATGAATCTTTAATTAGGTATTTTCTCGCTTGTTTAAGCTTGTATTGACATTGTTCTCATTCTCTACGGTTCTTTTTTTTTTTTTGCAAGTTTTCTGTAAGCAAAAGAAAAAGATCCATTAGAGAGGTTGTAATCCTTCTCAGGGAAACCGTTACCACCCGAGACGTATCAGTTAGAGGTCGGAAACTTGATGATCAGTTGTTTTGCACAACGAATTAACAAACCAATCGATCTAAAAACTCTTAAAAAATGGTATCAGAGCAATCCAGGTTCAGATTACGGGTGTGAGAAAGATCAAGGAGTCCAAACATAATCGCATGGAAGAAGGGTTTGAGATACATATCTTTTTTCTTCAAGGCGTTGTGCGTGTTTTCTGTCTCTAGATTAAGTTATCTTCTTGTAAGGTACTACTCTGGACTGTTTACTTGTTTCATAAGAAGAGAAAATAGAGTTAGATATGGAGAACATACTAGCAAAATTCGATATTGAGAAATTTAATGGCAAAGGTGACTTTGGTCTTTGGAAACATAAGATGCAATGTCTGTCAGCTAGAGATTCTAGGATTAGAAACTATCTTGGATGAGAATACAACAAAATTATCAGAATCTGACAAGCAAGAGGAAGGACATGAACCAAAGATTGATCCAAAGTTTGCAGACAAGGACAAAAAGGTCAAAAACCTTATTAAATCGTGCCTTAGTGATCTGATTCCGAGGAAGGTCATGAAAGAAGCTATTGTTCTTGGTATTTGGAAGGTTGTTGAAAGGGATTATAAGACAAAGACTCAATCTAATAGGTTTTATCTAAAACAAAAATTTGATGCCTCAAGATGGAAAAAAATTAAGAGTATTGAAGATAATCTGGATAGTTTTCTAAAGCTAGTGGATAATCTTGGAAGCTTAAACATAAACATAAGCGACGAGGATCAAGCAATTCAACTTCTAACTAGTCTTCCACCAAAGTATGAATCTTTGCTGCACAAGCTTAAGTATGGGAATGACGCATACACTCTGACATTGAATGATGTCACAAGCTCAGCATATGCCAAGAAAGTTGAGCTGAATGAAAATGGGCTGCTGAATAAAACTAGATAACAAGGTGAGGGCTTATATGTTGAGTCTAGAGGATGGTCAGACAAGAAGTTTGACAAAGGAAATAATAAACCATGGAGGAAGGTCTAAGAGCAGATGCTAAGATTGGCAAAGGGGGTTTTTTTATCTGTGGTAAAGAAGGTCATTGGAAGAGAGAATGTTTAGAGAAGCACACAAGAAAGTCAACAGACTCTGGTAACTTTGAAACATAAATTGAGCAGCCAATGGTGTTAACTATTAGCACACAAGACACAAGTCAAGAATGGGTTATGGATTATGGTTGTTCGTTTCACTTAATGCCTGATAGGGAGGCTCTGTTTGATTTCAAAGAATTGAATGGTGGGAAATGACACCCACAATGTTGTCGAGGGAATTCTCACAGATTTGAGATATATGTCCAGCATTAGCAAAAACTTAATCTTCTATGGAATGCTAGAGAAAGCAGGCTACAAATATAAAGGAAGCGACTTCATAGTTCGTTTCTACAAGGAAGGAAAGGAGGTGTTATCAGGAAAGTATAATGAAGGTTTATACTACTTGCAAGGTGTTGTGATTAAGGGGGAAGCTAATGTGTCGAGGGATGAGGTTGATATGACAAAAATTTGGCATTCAAGGTTGGGTTAGACAAAAACGGTTCCGCTTTATTTTTTCAACTTGAAAAAGAAAATGAAACCAAACGGTTTTTATTTAACTATTTTGGTTTAATTCAGTTCGGTTTATTCGGTTGCGATTTTTTTCCACCCTAAATACCCTGTGGTTGGGACAGCACAAATGCTGACAAGGGATGTGAAATGGGCCAGAGGACCATGGGCTGCCCATGTCCAAATTATAATGGTCCGGGCATGGTCACGCCCAAAATTGAACCGGGCTATATGGACAAAAAACCAAATTAGTCCGCAAACAAATGGGCCTAAATCATTTGGACATGGGCAGTCCATGGATCCTTAAAAATTAGGTTTTCTCAATTTGGAGAAATTTTTTTTTGTGAGTATTAATGTTATTTTATAAGTTTTTTGCTTGATTAAGCGGCCAAAAACTAAATCGAATTTTTCTTGCCAAAATCGCAAAATCACGTTTTCTCGCCAAAACCGTAAACTCGTATTTTCCCGTCAAAACCAAAAAATCGTATTTTCACCAAACCGCAAAATCACGTTTTTATGCCAAAACCGTAAAACCGTATTTTCCCGCCAAATCCATAAAATTACGTTTTCCCACCAAAATTGTAAAACCCATTTTGAAACTTTGCTTTGAAACATTGAAACATTTGAAACTTTGGTTATTCGATTTTTATACATTTCTCTTTGATTTCAAACTAGTATGAATTTGGATATCGTGGACAACTGTGGACGCCCACTAAAACATGGTCCTATTTGAGTTTTGTCTTTTTTGGACATGGTCTTATTTGGGCTATGTCCATCGATGTCCAGAAAACGAGATTGTCCATTTGGACAGGCCCAAATGGACACGGACATCCCAATTGACACCCCTAGATGCTGTGAAGGAGAAGCAAACGTGTGTTGAAAATTTGAAACGAAGAGAGGGAAAGATATGGAACGAACAAAAAGTTCATTTTTTTTTTTTTAATTGAAGGCAAGTAGACAAATATTAGCGACAAACTAGAGCGTTAGTGATCAAGAAAGTAAATGATCAAATGGATATGAAGCATGACTCTATTTCGATTAGTCAAGTGAGATGGTTTAAATACTTTTGTGTTTAAGGGGAATTGATATCTAGCCTAGACCTACATGACTGTTTCTCTTCAAATAGAAACCACTAGACCACCATCACTTAGTTAATAATTCATATTTTTTCATCAAATGTTTTGCAATTCCAACCTAAAGCGAGCGTCCGTTTTACCTTTCAGAAATTATATATTGTCTCTCTGAATAAACATAAAGATGTTGTATATGATTTATTATTAGATATGTATATATGCATGTATTTTACACAGACGTTACTTTTTCATCCAGGCATAGAGGAAAATGGATAGAAGAAACACTTTGAAAACTGCATCACCCAGAAAAATTCCTGAAACATTTTTGTTACTTGACTCACACGTCAGCGCTTTCTTTATACAAAAGTCATTCAAAGGATTTTGTTAAAGTAAACATCTCATTTTTTTTATAGTTTTTTTGATAAAGATCTTATTATAGTTTGTCATAACTTTTTCATATCTTCAAATATTTTATACTTTATGTTCAATATCTAGAGAGTTAAATTTATAACATTATGGAGTTTTCCAAGACATTAGTCTCTTTTATCTTCATAAGTTTTAAGAGAGGACTCTCATTAGTAAACCAAGACTGCAAACGAACAGAACAGAACACTAAGCAGAACCAAACTTGGAACTCCAAGTGCTCAAAGAACTCGAGAACATTAAATAACATCATCGAATGATCGAGAAGCTTTTGCTGCCGACACCTCTGCCTTCTCTTTCTCCACCATAGCTTTCATGTTTGAACACTTATCCATCAAGTCCTTCAACTCTTCCTCCATTCCTCGCAGCCGAGTCTCACTAACCTGCTCTGACTCCTTCTTTTCTGACATCCCATCAAGTTTCTTCTCCAACCAATCCAACTTAAACCCTGCATCTGTCATGAATCCCAGTCCAATATATGCATCAGACATATCATCCTTGGAGAGCTCGTGTGGCGATTGACACATAGTCTCAATCAGACTGAGTAGAAAACTCATGTAAGCTGTCTTAAGATTTGGATTCTTTGGACGGAATTCAGATGCAAGCTCTGGGTGTCTTTCAAACATTCGGCTCACAGATTTTACCTAAAATTGAAAAAATGATCAGTGAATAAAAGAAAGGCCTTGATTGTTTGTAGATTCAAGATTGGACTTTGGTTTCTTATCAACATATATCTAAATATCGTTTTTTTTTTTTTAATTTAGATTCATGAAATCAACATACATATGTATTTTTATAAGTGACTTTTGATTGTGACAAAAAAAAAATTGACTTTTGATTTGTATTATTTATAAAAATTAGATGAGTTTTTATTTCTTATAAAATTGTAATAATTTTTTGTATTCATTAAAAAAATATAAGTTTTTATGTTATGTCCATTATAAGTAAAGTTTTTTCAAAAAATATCTATAGCTAATAACCATAAACTAAAATCTATTGCAAAAATCAAAACCAAAAATTTACAAACCAAAAACCAATTAAAACCACTTTAAAAACTACAAAATAGTCGTTTTCAGAGACACCACAAAAGCAGCATCATACTATAAAACACATCATGTGTTAGTCTTTCATTGCTGAGATTTCTACACACAAAGATTGTAACATTCTAAATTTTTTACCTGTGAAGGAAGAAGTTGAAACCCATAAGCATCCATGGTTTCCATTATTGTTGAAGTTTCCTCTAATACATCTAATTTGCCAATAACTTCAAGAACATCTACATTGGCAACGATTTTGAGTTCCCCGTTTACCAGAAATCCGCTATCTTTGTCATGAAGTTCATTAAGAGGAATCATGGATTTCCAGCCCCAGCCGGGAGCTTTGTCTTCAAACCACTGTTGTGAGTCTGTAAAACCACAAAATAGTACTCATATAATGAGCTCATTTACATCTAATAAAGCACTGCATAAACTATGCTCATGTGGATTGAACAACATTGTTTACAACTTGTGTTTATGATACTGTCATTAAAGGAACTCTTACAACTTGTGTTTTGGACGCTTTTTTCGGAATTTTCATTTACTATAGTTAGGAGATATCGCACGTGTCTTCTCCATCCAGAAGGCAATGATCCATAGTTGGCAACTTCCAGAAACAGAGACAAGTAATTCTCGACCAGATTGCCCTTGGGATAGGCTTTAAGAAGCCTATAGGAAACACGAATAAAAGAATAAGCAAAGTTGTGGAGGATATCAACTAAATCATATGGACGAAAACACTTGAAAACGTTACCATTTGCAGCCACCGACAACGAATTGATCAGAATAAATTAGCATAGATGCCAAAGAGGAGAAGTTCTTAATTGTCCAAGTGATCTTCTTTCCAAATTGTTTCCCCATTGATGTTGATGAATAAAACAACAATTTAGAGCAGCATAACTAGATTTGAAATTATGATCCCAATAAAATGAAGGCCTTTATAAAATGTTCGAACCACCTCGACAACATTCGTTTACTAATTGCTAATCTTCTAGATTACGTATACGAGGGATGCGAAACTCTTTTGCTCTTCTTTGGGTTAATTGGTACAAAAGTTATTAAGGATTCTATCTTTAATTTGGATCCTAGGGTTAGGTTAACTTTTGATCGATTTTTCTTCTCCCTCTATCTTATCTTAGCTAGATTCTTCTCATTTCCTTGCCGGCAGCTACTTACATTTTGTTTTTCTTCTTTCTCTTATATTTATCTCTCAGCACTTTGCTTTTCTTGCTTATTCTCTTGATTTTTTTTTTTCTTTCATTTTCTTCAATTTATTTATTTTATAGTCCCAATTTTTTTTTTCTTCGCTAAGTCTTTTTTTTCTTGTCAACAACTTATATTTAAAACGATAATCCGGATGTAAAAATTTACAAAACAATATTAAACGGATAAATTATATCATTTTTTTGCTAGAGTACATGTTTTAGTATTTAGAGAACGTGAGATAAAAAATAGAAAAACACAAAAATTGTGACTTCATCAAATCGATTTCCTCCAAATGAATTTCGAAAGCTGACAATTATTTCGGTATATCCACTATCTTCACCAATTCGGAACAATATATAACAAAAACGAAGAGCAAGCATATAAGTCTCTTTTTTTGTCGGCTATTTTTATTTATTTAACTTTTCGTTTGTAATATTCACTGATAAATTAATAAATAAAAACTCAAAAATTTGAGTAAATAAAATTGAATAAAAAACCAGGAGAAATAAACTTTCATTTACGTACTATAGAGAAATTTATTTTCCATAATAAGCTGTATATAAGTTAATGTAAATTAATGTACAGTACGTATATAAGTTACATTTAAAGGCAATTAATGTACGTACATAAAGGCAAAAACTATAAAAAAGACCTCTTAATGACAAAAAAAAACATCTAAATCGACGGGTTTCTTTTGGAATGTTCGCAACCTAAACAAATCTTCAAAACATTCCATTATTCGCATTTGGGTAAATCAAAATTCTATGCAGTTTGAATGCCTTTTGGAGATGAGAGTCAAAGAAAGTAGAGCATCTAAGATCGTTTCATCAATTTTCAGTGGATGGTCATCATTAACTAATTATGAATCACATCGGTTAGGCCGTATTTGGGTGGTTTGGGGTGCAAATATAAGGCTAACCCCTGTATTCAAAAGTAGTCAAATGATTACATGTTCAATTTTTGTTGGAGGAAAGAGAAGAGGAGTTCTTTTGTTCGTTTATTTATGGATCTAATTTTGTGGAGGAGAGAAAGCTATGTGGGAAGACATTAGGTATCATCATGATTCACCATTGTTTTGAAATAAACCATGGCTGATTTGTGGTGATTTTAATGAGATTTTGGATGGGAGTGAGCACTTGAATTTCACAAATTCACCATCATTACTCCGGGAGTGACAAATTGATCTTGGATCACATGGTCCTCGTTTCACATGGTGTAACAAGAGGGAGGAAGGTTTGATTTGTAAGAAGTTGGATAGAGTCTTGGTAAGCGTTGCTTGGTGTAACATTTTCCCACATTCATATAGTGTTTTCGAGGCTGGTGGTTGCTCGGATCACACTAGAGGTAGTTTGATGTTATAGGCTGCAGCTAGAGGTGGACGTCGCCCTTTCAAGTTTGTTAATGTTCTCACAAAACTCTCTCAATTCAAAACGGTTGTTGAAAGTCATTGGAATGGAACTGCTCCTCTGTTTGTTTCTACATCAGCTCTGTTTTGTCTCACAAATAAACTGAAAAATCTAAAACCAGCATTGATAATGCTTGGAAAAGAGAAACGGGGGGATCTTCCGAGGCATACTCCTGAGGCGCATGAGGATCTCTGTGTTAAACATGCTGATTACTTTCCAACGCCGCAAGTTCTAGAAGTAGAAACGAGAGCTTACGACAAGTGGCAACACCTAGCAGATTTGAAAGAAGTTTTTTTTAAGCAAAAATCGAAGCTATACTGGTTAGATGTGGGTGGTAGAAACACCACCTATTTCGACAAAGCATCTCAAATTCGCGAGATGAGAAACGTTATAGAAGAGATTAGAGGACTGAATGGAGAAGAGTTGAGAACTAGTGAAGAGATTAAATGTGATGCTGAAAGATTTCTTAAAGAGTTTCTCAATCATCAACCCAACGACTTTTAGGATATGTCAGTTGATGATTTGCGACGCTTACTTCCATTTAGATGCTCATATATTGAACACGATCAGCTCATGAAACCGATAACAGAAGAACAAATTCATAAAGTCCTATTTGCCATGCCAAGTAACAAGTCTCCAGGCCCCGATGGGTACACAAGTGAATTCTTCAAAGCCTCATGGTCTATTCTCGGTAACGACTTCATTGCAGTTATACAATCTTTTTTCATCAAAAGATTTCTCCCCAAAGGTTTTAATTAAAATTTTTTGGCTCTAATACCAAAAAAGGAAGATGCGTCTACGATGAAAGATTTTCGTCCTATCTCGTGCTGCAACGTGCTATACAACGTAATATCAAAGATAATTTCAAAAGACTCAACTGCGTTCTTCCCAAATTTATTTAACAAAATCAATTTGGATTTATTAAAGAGAGGTTGTTAATGGAGAATGTGTTATTGGCGACGGAGATAGTGAAGGACTATCACAATGAATCATTGTCTTCACGATGTGCTATGAAGATAGACATCTCTAAAGCCTTTGATTCAGTCCAATGACCATTTTTGTTGAATATATTTGAAGCTTTGAATTTTTCGGAGAAGTTCATTCATTGGATCAAGCTTTGTATCTCTACAACTACTTTTTCAGTCCAAGTGAATGGTGAGTTAGCTGCGTTTTTGGTATTGCAAGAGGCTTGAGACAAGGCTGCTCCTTCGCCATATCTATTTGTGATATGCATGAATGTATTGTCAAACATGATAGACAAAGCTGCAGTTAATTGACACATTGGCTATCACCCTAAGTGTAAAAAAATTGTTTTGTTGATGATCTCATGGTATTTGTTGATGGGCAAAGGAGATCGATTGAGGGAAT
This sequence comes from Kernera saxatilis, assembly GCA_900406395.1. NCBI lineage: Eukaryota > Viridiplantae > Streptophyta > Magnoliopsida > Brassicales > Brassicaceae > Kernera > Kernera saxatilis. Next base: position 10,914 of record OVAY01001553.1, on the reverse strand, counting down.
TATAAATTTTTTTTGATGAGTTTGCAGTGCGAGCAGGTCTTAAGATAAGTGTTGAGAAGTTAACACTCTACCTTGCTGGGATTCAAAATCAACACCGAGAAGAAATCATCTCAGGATTTCCGTTTAAAAGAGGACAACTTCCAGTGAGATACTTGGGCTTACCTCTATTAACAAAGTGGATGACGTGAAGGATTATACACCTCTTGTGGAGAAGGTTAGAGCTAAAATAAGCTCATGGACAACACACTATTTCTCTTATGCAGGTCAAATTTCTGGATTTCGGCTTTATCGAATTTCTGGATTTATCGAATTTCTGGATTTCGGCTTTTAGGTTACCTAATGGGTGCATACAGGAGATTGAGAAGTTATGTTCTGCTTTCTTGTAGTATGGACCTGATCTTAACAAAAAGAAAACAAATATCATGGAGAGAGATATGCAAACCGAAGAGAGAAGGTGGCTTGGGAATTAAGTCTCTCATGGAAGCAAATGAGATTAGTTGTTTGAAGTTGAATTGGCGAATTGTGTCTCTGCAGCCATCTCTTTGGATTTCTTGGATTTTGAAGTATCTCATCCGAAAGGAGTCATTCTGGTTGATAAAACAGAGCACAACCATGGGTTCTTGGATGTGGAAAAAATGATTGAAATATAGAGAGGTTACGAAGCCATTGCATAAGATGGAAATGAAAACAGGGAGCTCAATTTCATTTTGGTATGATGACTGGTCACAAATGGGCAGATTAATTGACTTAACACGACCTCGTGGAGTCATCGATTTGAGGATACCTGTTCAAGCAACGGTTGAGACAGTCTTGAGATCTCGTCGAAGCCAATGACACCGAGTCGAACTTCTAAACAACATTGAGGCCAAAGTTCAAAGACGAACTCAAAGAGCAAGGATAGGAGGAAACGACATCCTACTTTGGAGATCATTAGTAAAAAATTCAAGAATTCATTCTCAACGAAAGACACTTGAAACATTACTAGACCAGCTCATACACGGGCAGGATGGTACAAGGGTGTATGGTTTTTTTATGCAACACCCAAGTACTCAGTCTTAATGTGGTTAGCCATTCACAACCATCTATCCACTGGACATCAAATCAAGAGCTGGAACTCGGGCCAAAGAGTTGACTGTATTCGTTGTGGTAACATTGAAGAAATAAGGAGTCATCTATTTTTCTCATGTCGATACTCTTTGGAAATATGGAAAATGCTTACCCATCGGCTCCTTGGTAATGATTTCTCAATAGATTGGGATCACTTGATCTCTTCACTAAACAGCTCCAACCAATCTCGGCTGCATATATTCCTTTTCCAGTACGTTTTTCAAATAGCCTTATATCATATTTGGCGCGAGAGGAATACTTGAAGACATGGAGAAACTCCCTGATTACCTCATGATGGACTCATCAAGCTCATTGACAAGAATGTTCGAAACCGACTCAATCCAATTTGGGATATGGGAAACCAGGGATATGAAGGAGCTCTAAGGGTGTGGTTTGCCACACGGTCCATGGCGTAAGTGTAAAATTCGATTTCTGTTTCAAATATCTGCTACTTCCTTTCAAAAAAGTAAATCAATAACTGATGCATTCATTGTAAAAACGTTTTTGGTTGAATACAATTTTGCATTCAATTCAAAAAAAATATCTCCCTTTGACCTCAGAGAAATTCCAAAAATTTATCGAGATGAGGACAAGAAAGGAGGACCTTTTTTAGAGTAATCAAGGTTTGGAATGCCTTCGAGCAATCTAGCCTCTGAAGTTTTTGAATGCCTTTGAGCAGTCAAGCTTTCTTTCTTCGAATCTTTGTGTTTATCGCTACAGCTTTCACTCTATTCGCCTCAGACGACTCTATGTTTTCTCTAACATTCCTTAAACCCCCTACAATGGCGAATCTAATCTAACATGAAGACGAGTCAGAACCATCTCAATATTTTTCTGAGCCTTAGGCAAATCAAAATTTATGGCCCGTTTTAGTAAACTTTTTCTTTTCCTTTTTCTTGCGCTCTTTTCTTTAAAACTTTTTAAAAAATTTTGATGGGTCCTTGGCCCTGGCCCCTCCGCCCATTCGAAGGAGGAGTAGAAGCGGGATAAAGCATCGTCTCAGTGACATCATCTTCTCCCAAAGTGGACAATATATCTCATTGCTGAATTCCTTGCGTTTTCCTTAGCTTATTATCCTAAATGTTTTTACACTTATTTCTCATTGCTTGATCAATCTGTTACAACTTTATATTATTGACTTAGTTTTACATTAATCTCGTATCCTTGCAGTGCAATAAGATCAGTCTCTTGGGTTCCAAAACTCTTTGTTCTAATTCGCTATTGTGCATTTGCAGCCGTTTGTTTTAGGGAAAACCTTAGTCACATCAGTCGACATGAAGCTCACAGTCTTTGGTACCATCGACGAAGAAATTCCAAATCCCACCACCAAATTCTTTGATCACGCCACTATTCTCCGAGATATGTAATGAAGCGACTCCTCTCATGGAAAGATCTACAGAAAATAAAAAGAAAAACAATAGCTTTCAACCTTGTGCGGCATGCAAAGTCTTAAAATGCGCTTGTAAATGCATGTGGGTGTCGAAATGCATTTCTACAAGTGCATTTCTAGACCTTGCATGCAACAAAACGGTTGGAAGCCATTATTACTTTTTATTCTCTCCTTTAATTCATAAATACAAAAGTTGTTGAGACTAAATTATCTAATTAAATTGAATTGATGCACATTAGATATATTAACAAATTTATGAATCTTAATATAAATAAAACTACACAATTTAATTATAAATTTTAGACAAGACTATTAAAGATTCCGATCGGTAAACCGATAATGTACGAACTAGCACTTTGTTACTATAATACTTTTCACGATCAATCGTGATAAATTAAAAAAAAAAAAAAAAACTATGTGAAAGCTCAATTTCATACCATTTTATGATAAATTTCAGAATATATCCTTCTTATGCCAATTTCGGTAGATCTTTCCACGAGATGAGTCGCTTGATTACATGCCCTCGAGATTTTTAACTAAAATAAACATAAATCACAACAATTCAAATTCCTTGTGGTTTTCCTTTTCAAAAAAAAAAAATTCCTTGTGGTTTTAGATCTACTTTCAAACTTTTTATGGTTATAGATTTGCAAGTATTATTCTGTGTAGCATTTAAAAGAGGCTTAAACTCCGTGTGGTTCGAGCCATACATAAAATTTTATGTGGGACTGTGGATCGATCAACCTCAAAACAATGAATAAGTAAAATAAAATTATAAAATGAAAAATATAACATAAGAAAATGGTTTCAATTAAGTGATTTTAACAGTTTCTTTCATGATCACAAAACAAAAATCAAGTAAAATTTGAAAGATCCAGAATTTATGTATTATTTCTGAATGAAATTTTACAAAAGGAGGCTCCACCTCTAAATACAATGATTAATCTATACCCTAATCTATACAAACAATAAGCCCAATATACCAATAGGTCCAATGATAATATCCAATACCCCCCTCAAGTTGGAGCATGAAGATCTCGAATGCCCAACTTGGACAAGAGCATCTGAAATGTTCGGCCACCGAGCGCTTTAGTGAAGATATCTGCTAGCTGATCATGTGTAAAAACATGCTTAGTCTGAACAATTCTCCGCTGAATATCATCACGAATAAAATGACAATCTGTCTCGATATGCTTCGTACGCTCATGAAACACCGGATTTGCTGCAATATGAAGTGCCAATTTACTATCACAATAGAGATCCATTGCACTTCGATGCGATAGACCCATTGTGTCCAATACACTCTTGATCCACTTCAACTCTTTCAACGCATCAACCATTGCTCGGTACTCTGCTTCCGCAGAAGATAACGATACAACATCCTGCTTTTTCGCCTTCCACGACACAAGAGAATTACCCAACTGCACCAACCACCCACTCAAAGAATGTCTAGTGGGAGGACAACCTGCCCAATCGGAATCACACCATGCTGTGAGATGAAAATCACTAGCAGAATCCAGGAAAATACCTTGGCCTAGAGACCCTTTCAAGTAATGAACCACACGTAAAGCAGCCACCCAATGATCTTCTCTCGGCTGATGCATAAATTGTGACAAAATATGAACAGAATAAGCCAAATCAGGACGAGTAGCTGCAAGATAGATCAATCTCCCAACAAGTCTCCGATAGTCCAGCGGATCTGTAAGAAACTTTTCCGTCGACTTAGCAAGTTGATGGTTCTGTTCCATCGGAAACTCAACAGGCCTTCCTCCAAGTAGGCCCACATACGCGATAATATCCAAAGTATACTTCCTCTATGAGATGAAAATCCCCTCGGGATTCCGTGCAACTTCTAGACCAAGGAAATACTTCAATTTTCCAAGATCTTTCATATGAAAACAACCACACAAATAATCCTTAAAATCCTGAATGACTTGCGGTGAACTCTCTGTGAGTACAAGATCATCCACAGACACCAATATATGTAGCTGCACGCCACCCTTATTCAGTGAAAATAGAGAATAATCTCCGCCACACTGCACAAATCCATACTCCAAAAGGGCATTTGCAAGCTTAGCAAACCAACACCTTGGAGCCTGTTTCAAACCATACAACGACTTGTGTAATCTATAAACCTTTCATTTTTTCAGGAGAAGTAAAACCTGGAGGTAACCGCATGTAAACTTCCTTATCAAAATCACTGTGTAAGAACGCATTATGAACATCCATCTGATTTAGCTCCCAATTCTTTCCAGCCACAATTTTTAAAAATAGCCGAATCGTAGTAATCTTCACCACTGGGGCAAACATCTCAAAATAATCCACACCTTCTTCTTGTCGATTCCCACATGCCACAAGTCTTGCCTTATATCTCTCAAGTGTGCCATCTGCCTTATATTTAATTGTATAGACCGATTGACATCCAATTGCATGCTTTCCTTCAGGCAAGGACACTACTGAAAACGTTCCATTCTTCTCAAGAGCTTCAATCTCTAGGCCCATCGCCTTTCTGTACTTTTCATACTTCATTGCCTCTGAAAAACTTTGTGGCACAACTTCTTCAGTTATTTTTGCCAAGAATGCCGAATGTTGTGGTGTAAATCTGTCACAAGAAACAAAATTCTCAATGCTATACACATTCGTCTGAACTGTGTTAAGCATATATTCACGTAAGCGAACAGATGGTTCCTTCTTTCGCATCCCTCGGCCTAACACCTCATGTGTTGTAGGTTCGGTCACACTCTCTGTGACATGTTCTGTGAGTCCAACTGTGTCACCTTCCCTCACTTGCTAAATTTCATGTTCTGTGTCTTCCTGTGCGATAACTGGCACTTGCACATCTGCAGTTTGTGTCAGGACTGCTGCCTCTGTGATAGCATATGTCCCTCCATCAAACCCTACATCACCTTCATCTGCACCTGTAACACTCTGTGTAACACATTGTGTCAGTGGTACTGGATCTGTAACGGTTTGTGTAACACATTGTGTCTGTGGTACTGTACCTGTAATGATATGTGTAACACACTGTGTCTGTTGTACTGTACCCGCATCGCCACATGTGCCATAACTCGAACAACCCCTCTCATGTCTGTCTTCATTCCAAAATTCAGCAACATCTTCAACAAATAGTCTCAATTCTTCAGGATTCGACATATTCTCCCCATTCGATTTCTTTTGTTCCACATAAGGAAATCGTTCCTCCACAAATGTGACATCGCGAGATACAAAAAGCTCGTTTGTGTCCAAATCAAACAAAGTCCATCCCTTCTTTGCATACGGGTATCCCAAGAAAACACACCTCCGACTTCTACTAGCAAATTTGTCTCCATATCGTTTTTGATTATGTGTATACGCAAGACACCCAAACACCTTTATTCCACTATAATCAGGAACCTTGCCAAATATGATTTCGTGAGGACTTTTCCCTTTGTGTAACTCAGATGGCGTCTTATTAATCAAGTGAACAACACCCATCACACATTCACCCCAAAATTCTATCGGCAAATGTGCTTGAAATATCAATGCTCGGGCAACATTCAATATGTGACGATGCTTCCTCTCAACTATCCCATTCTGTTTCGGTGTACCAACACAGGAAGTTTGATGAACAATCCCCTTCTCAAGAAAATAATTCTTCATCCTCATGAATTAAGTATCATTATCACTTCTCACAACACGGACTTCCTTGTCAAATTGACGAGACACAAGTGCCATAAAATTTTCGAGTGTTTTATGAACTTGTGTTTTGTCAGCCAGAAGAAATATCCATACACCACGCGAGAAATCATCGACGATGGTTAGAAAGTAATAAGCTCCACATAAACTTGCTGTTCGATATGGCCCCCATAAAGCACAATGAATCATCTCAAAGCATTCCTTGCTTTTATCTGTACTTAATGAAAATTCACTACGACATTGTTTTGCTCGAAAACAAATATCGCAATCAGAAATACCATCGCTTTTATTATTCACTAATGAAAATCTTCAAAGCACCTTCCCAGACGCATGTCCCATCCTCTTATGCCAAGTTTCCAACGATTCCATCTTCGCAACTTTCTTCACCGTTCGAATCATCTCAATACCTTGAAGGAAATACAATCCTTCTTTCCTTTTTCCTACTCCAATTGGAATATCAAAACCAAAGTTTTGTAAGAGACACATGTCTTAGTAAACAATACACTGCAATTCATCTCATCAACCACCTGTGATACAGAGATGAGATTGCATTTAAGCTCCGCAACAAAGAGAACATGCGTCAAAATCAGCTTTTCTGTCAATACCACATTTTCTTCACGATCAGCAATCACAGTCTTTCCATTGGGCAACCCAACCAAACACGGCGTGATTCGATGTACATCAACCAAATCACTCATCGTGCCAGTCATGTGGTGTGAGGCACCACTGTCAACTATCCACTATTCTGTATACTCTTTACTGCTTATGCTATTAGGTGATTCTATTTTTGCATCAAGCATCTGCACAAGCCTTTCCCATTGGTCCTTTGTCAGTCCTGTCATGGCTCGTCTCTCATCTTGCAATACTTCTCTGTGTGACACACTATTCGCATGTGCAACAACAGCTTCTGTGTGTGACACATCTTTCGTATGTGCAACCACAGAATCCTGAATCATTCGAGATCTATGGCCATCTCCAACAACTCCTCTGTTTCCTCTATACTTTTCTAGCCACCAATCGGGATATCCGTAAATCTTAAAGCATGATCGAACATCATGTCCATACTTCAAACAAAAAGAGCACTCCATACCTTGATTCATAAATCTAATTGTGCTGGTTTTGTTTAGTCATATTCTTTGGGCCGTCTTTCACAGACAGAGCGTAAGACAACACAACGTTGTTTTCTAACGTGTATGTCCCCTTGCTCTCCGCCCACATTAATCTGTCAGCATCTGATTTCATCACCATAGCTCTTATACCATGAAAGATCCATAATTTCTATATTATTTTTGAATGAATCTTTACAAAAGAGAAGCTCCACCTCTAAATACAATGATTAATCTATACTCTAATCTATACAAACAATAAGTCCAGTATACCAATAGGTCCAATGATAATATTATCCAATAATAAAAAAAATTGCAGAAAGATTGAGATAACATTATACCTCGAAAAGCTTGAAATTTCTGATGTTACAAAAGATAGGAAAATGTAGTAAATGCTAGTGATGCCCTATAACGAGAATAGCATGTGTTTTATAGTCATGGCTCGAAACGTATTCAAATTATTATATTATGATTTAGGTAAAATAGCAATGAGTCTAATAAAGATTTAAAGTTTGACTTTTTTATGATAAACGGTTTCTTTTTCTTCGAATTAATTAGCAATAGCACAATTGATTTGACTGTCACTTTTATTTCCCTATTAATGTATTGTAGGTTTTCTTTAGTATCTCTACATAGCATGTCATTCTATTGGTTTGTATAACACACAAAGATTTTTTTTTTTTTTATACGATATAACACACAAAGATTTGATGACTTATCGCATTCAATGTCATTTTAAGAACAAGAGCCATGAATATAATTTTTTTCCTCAACAAAACATAATAAATTAAATTTCAACCTTTTGCGGGGAAGTAGAGACGACTCCAGTGGGAAAGGGTGCGGATATTAATTTTAACCACTTGACAATTTAATTATCAAGCAAGTGGTAATTTTTATAGTTGTAATGTCTAATCCGATTAATAGAACCATGTTTAAAAACCGAACAACACAAATCGTAGATTGAGATTTCATATATTTTGCATAAAATGAGATAGTAACGATGTTTTTTTTTTGTAAATCTAATTTTTTTTTTATATTGCTAAACCATCATTCAAATATTTACTTTACTTAAGTTTTTTTTTGCATTTTGGTTATGAGGTATATTGAATGTGGGTCAAGAGTTTCATTTATTTAAAGGATATATTAATTAAACTATATTTTATTTTATTTAACATGTCTAAAATTAGAAGTGTGCTTTTCATCGACAATCTAGAGTTGGTGTGTACTTTTTCTATATATAACTAATGCTCAACTTATTTCATAATAATTATCATTTTAAGACTTTAATTTTCTTTAACAAAAAGTGTCATATTGCATTCTTTCTGAAAAAAAAAAAAACAAAATTCTACACGTGTCTAGTATAATTTTTATAACGAAATTCTAGTCAAATCTCTTTATTAGTTTAGTTTTTTTTCTCTGACTTCTACAACTTATACATGAACACTTCCGGATTCGAATATATGTTATAAGTATAACACAATCAAACCCGGTTCAGAAGACAAACTGCCAAAGCAAAAGGATTCAGACCACCTTATTTTTATGTTAATGATCATATCTTTAGGACCACTAATTTATTATTTTTTACCAAAAAGTTGGTTTTTCAAAAATAATTTATGATAATCCTACACGTTTTTAAAACTACAACTTAAGATTTTGAATAATAATACAGAAGAAACGACAAATTTTTTCTTCACTCTGACCACAACTTTTATTGGACTGGCCTCCGATTCGTAACATCAATATAAACTATTAGGCTCAAACTCATGTCACTAGAGATATGAACTTATATAGTGTATTAATACAAGATATAGTTGAATTTTTATGTTGACAAAAAAACATATTTTGAATTTTATATTTTCTTACATTATGTGTTTCAGTTGTGCTTTTCAATATATTGGTCATCAGTTACTATTCTCACGACGCTTTTCAAACATTTAAGACTATCTCCAATGTGTTACTCTATTTTAAGACTCCAAAAGCGAGTAATTCTAAAATGGAGTTCGGTTCAGTCCTTGCTACACTTAAGGACGGAGCTGGTGTTCCGTTCACTCAAATCAAAAATGCGGTATGGTGACGAACTTTTTCCAAGGACTGGACGCTGGAAACTTAAACCACTCCATCAAGGTCTGTAACAGGCCCTAATAGATTATAGGCGGTACTAAGTGTTCTTTGTGTCGTATTTAGATTTGTTGTTGGCATGGTACTTCAGAGAATGACACTTTGAGGATTGGTTGGGAACCAAGTGGGGGATAAGAGATCCCACGGACTCGAGGACAGATTCATTTCAAGCGAGTAAGTTGTCGAAGTCTTGATTCCCCTTCCAAGAGCCTTTTTGTGTTATGCTGATTGTAAGGTGTTTACGGTGGAGAACACACGCCACATAATTTGTCCCGAATTCTGGTTAAGTGGAGGAGAATTCTAATACCCCGATCCCGAACCTTGTTTAGAAAAATGGGAAAAGGTGGCCCGTTAAGATGTTTTGGTGCAAAAGATGATAAATGATTAGACCTAGGATTTTATCTCTTCTCTTATAAAAAGGGAGAGTGTGTGATAGTTGACACACAGAAGGAGTCTCATTGGCGAAGCTCTGCCAGTATACTGTCACTAATCCGCCGTCACCTTGTGAGACAATTTTCCGGCAAATTATTGGTAAAAAATTTTCGTATAGCCACGAACAAAAAAACCACGGAAAAGCTACGAAAAAAACCACGAAAAACAACAAAAAGCCACGAAAAAAAACTGAAATAGCCACGAAAAAAATAAGTCACGAGGCTATAGCCACGAAAAAATTTCCGTGGCATTTTCGTGGCTATAGCCTTGTGGCTTATCGTTTTTCGTGGCTATACGAACATTTTTCGTGGCTTTTTTGTGGCTTTTCCGTGGCAAGTTCGTGGCTATATGAATTTTTTTTACCACGTGACTATATGCATATAGCTGGAAAGCCCAGAGTCTCCTATTTTTAGGAAGCCCGAGTTTGTCGAGGTCGGAGATATATGTGGAAAGTTATGGCTGTTTTTCCAAAACGTATATATGCAGCGCGCATCTGCGACCAGTCTGGTGAGTTGTGTCTTTTGGTTTGGCAAACGAGGTTGGTTGGACTTGAAAATCTGCAGAGACCTTCAAAAGACATATACTTAGTTCTGGGTTGAAGGAGAACCTATTTGGAGTTCAGGATCATAACAAAACGTGTTGGCAAAGTCTTGACAGCCAATCTGTCCAAAAGTGGAAGCGGTTGTTCTTCTATGTAAAGAGGCTAAGATGAGGAACGAGTTCGTGTCTTCTTCATATATACCTATAAATCTATTTGATTACTTAGGGGGGGTTATTGGGAGATGGATTTGTGTAGAGTTTGTGGATTTTAAAAGTTGTGATATTTTAAAAATTTGAGTGGATTTTAAAATATTCTATAGATTCTTATCAAATATTTTTATGGATTGTTATGGATTATCATTGATTGTGATAAATTTGTATTAATTCTTTTTTCCTTCTAAACTTCTCTTTATAAGGTAATAATTTATGTTTTTTGAATATTTTAGTTTTTTTTTGTTAAAATGACTGAGTTTCTATGAGTTTGTTTGAAATTTGAAATGATGATTTTTAATGAAATTTCAGTTTTTTCTTTTTTAATAATATATT